>JAQIXX010000517.1:0-56518 GCA_034700605.1 Willowsia nigromaculata | reverse complement strand
CCACCGGCACCCAGCAACGCAGGAATTCCGAATGGTGGAACTGAAGACTCGGGAAGCGATCGCTTTGATGATTCTCCGCTTGTAAGATTACGTACCTTGAATGGCGCTTGTATATTTTGAAAATTTTGATCATGGTAATAAGTACAGTATTTTGTACTTTCTGTATTAAGAAACGTTGTGGAATGGCAATTGAAGATTTGAGATTACTTCTTGAAAACCATGAAATCGATTACCCAAAGTATGCCATGCAAAGGAAATTATTTCGTAGTAATTAGCATGCAGTATTCTAATATCTTATTGTTGGTGGTTATCTGTATTCTTACAAATGACTAAATAGAGACCTGTATGATGATGATGAAGATGAAGACATGACTGTCATGGAAACTATTTGGGAAGAAAGTGAAGAGCCAGGCGAGCAAAACCCAACAGTGAATGGTAGCTAGATATTCGGTATGAAAAATAACCTGAATTCTTTTTCCTTCTCAAGACCAGCACATCTGAATTGCCTTCAAAATATTTTGATATCTGTATTTTGCGATTAAAATGTTCAAGCATAATACAAACTTGATAGTATCATGACTATTAAATCGAATTTTAGAGTTTTGAATGCGAATCTTTTAGCTGGTGCATTTTCTTGTGTATCTTTTGCTGATGTCGTTTTATATTTCTCTATATCCTTCCTCCATTGCAAACCGGTGCACGAGAAAACTCTACAAGTAAAAATGCAATAATCGTTATAAACGGGAACGTTGCAAAAAAATTACTCGGTTTGGTTATTTCAGACAACTAAATTCAATTAATGCAGTTTTTTTTTATATAAGTAGGTATGAATATTGTTTAATCCCTTGGCAAATGGATGATGTATTTTTCATTTATCCTGGTAGTACATGTGCCTCATTTCATACACATTTTTGGGATAGGTCAATTCACAGTAAGTGGTAGCATGAATGTGTGTACATATTTATTCGTGCGGTTGACCTTTAAAAATACGTCCTTGCAAGAAATTTATGCGATTGATAGCAAAAACCAACTTAAGTGCAACTAAACGTTACTTAATGCGTACTATTTTTAAAGCTGTAATGAGGAAGGAAGCGACAACACATTTCAAACTTATCTGTCTAGATTCTTTATTGGCATTATTCTGCATATTAGTTACCATACAACGAAATAATAAATCCAGAACTACTACTCCAATTCCCTTATAGACTCATAAAAATCATATATACGTTGCCGGTTGATATTAGCATGTAAAATAATGGTTGTGCAAAATTACCCTCTAATTTCCTATCAATGTTCCAAAATGAGACCACAAAAAGTACACATTAAGCACTGTCAAGCGCCATCTAAAAAACCGTATTCTTCTTTAAAGGACTCATAAATGTCTCAAGACTAATAGCAGACACCGCCACAAACGACAACCTGTACTGTAGACATATTTTTGACGTCATCTTTGTCATGTTCACCTTCATTCCATTACATAAATGCAGGTGCAAGCCCATTTTCACGACGACTTTTGTACGTAGGCACCACCATCATTTTTAACAAATATACACATTTTTTCATAGATGGGCACATGTATCTCTTCCCATTATTACAAGAAACAACATTCTATTATCATTATTACTCTCACTCATGCTCAGCCCAATTTTTACCTGTGTGTAATCTCTGCTCATTTCATTCTATCTAATTAAAAGGATATTGCTATTATTACGTGTTCTCGTATGGCAACACTATCATTATCTACTGCACATATATAATCCAATCTCTATAACTGACCGAAAGATGTACACGTACTCGAGGAAAATGGCAGCATAAGAAAACTCATCATACATATTACTAATCACGCATAACAGTACACACAGCTTACCTGGTTTGATTCTACACACATCTACTTGTTTAAGAAAACCTTTTTTAAGGCGAAGCCATGATCGTGATGTGATCAGCGAGTTATCACATACCTACGCATAGGAAGAAGATGAAGGAGAGAGACCTTTCTGTGTCATCCACTGAACAAGGAAGAAGACCATGAAACATCTAGTCAGCCACACCATCACCAAAAAGATTATTATTGTGATCATGATGATGATCTCGGTCATGCATTTATCGTGTCATAGAGATACCTACTCGTCCGTGTCAGAGTTCTTCTTGGTGTGTGTACATTGTTACCAATACACAACGCTCACGGAACTCTCATTGAACTGTGAGCAAATCTCTTATAAAAGCACCATCTCAACTCTTCTGTGTGAGGCTAACAATGTTGCAGGGCTGTATGTAATAATAATAAGCATCTCTTCTACTTTTTTAATTGTTAACCTTACTACAAACACAAGTTCATCGTCATCAACAAGCATACCTGTTCCTTTTTAAAAGTCTAAGAATAAAAAAGGCAAGGCAGCAGGAGTCATCCTTATTCCTTATATGAGCAACGATTGCAGTTATTATTATTATGAGTCAAGCAGTCAAGTGCTCACACTGCTCATGCATGCTTGCGCTATGTGTGCTAATGTAGACGAACTGGATTTTCATGTGTGGAGCAACTCTTCTTCTGGTACCACCACCACCGTCCGTGGTGAGAGAAGTCGACGTAACTACATGACTATGGCACAACAATGGCAACACTTGGTCTGCCTGGACTTGTTTGTTGATTCACTGCGTAACGTTCATATTAATCGTTGAGAGAAGTTGTAACGCTAAAGCAAGCAAGTTATAAGCTTCTACTCGTATGGGCATGACATTGATAAAAAAAATCACCCGAAATGCAATGCAGTCAGACAGTGTGTTTCTCTCTAGAGCCTTTTTCATGTGTACCACAACATTGTAATATTCTGTATTCTCTGCTTCCATGTAGGCAGTTAATAAACTTCCAGGATGAAAACGAACTGAACAAGGAGCGTCAGTTTTTAAGTTTCTTTTATCATGAGCGATTATACAAGTTATCTGAGAGTTTCACAGGGGAAAGGGGAAATCACAGAACAGTCCTAATTTTCATTTAATGAGTAATGATAATTGTGTGAAAATAAAAGGTATTTTTGTGGAAGGTGGACAGACAGACGAGCACTACTCTTCATAGCACTTTTCTCCCCTCTACTTGATCCTCTCATGAGCGAACAAAGTTGTAAGTATCATGCCTTTGGTCTCTAAGGAGAATGCATGAGCGTTGCATGACTTTACTTGGTTCTCGCTGCCGCTGCTACCATACTCAATACTACTTTTAGGTTTGCTTCGGCCAGATTATTGAATGCCTTGTTTGAGCAGACAGGCAAGCAAGGTAAGCGCATATCTTTGCCATGCTTTTTAACGTGAAAACTCATCAGAGAGAAGGCAACTTTGCCCTCGTGAAAAGTTGTTCCTGCTCTCAGTCCAGTTAAGGATTTCAACCACTTGAGATGAACAGAAAGTGCGAGGAGCAGCAAAGCCCAAGTGAAACAGCTATAGACACACTTGTTCTTCTCTCTCAGGTCGCAATATCTAGAGAGTTAAAAAGGTTGGTCGGTTCTTCTACCATTAGTTGGAGTACCTTTTCTACTGCAGAGCTTACTAATAAATTGAACAAGAAAAAAAACAGAAGGGAGAGACACAGAGAGTCAAGTCAACTTCTCAAATGCATAGAAAATAAATAGTTTGCTAGAGTCTTGTTTTCTTTCGTCTTCTCCTCTTCACCTCTCTCTGCCTGCATTACAACATTGTATTATATGAGTGCACCTTGTGTTGTTTTTTGTATTCCTTTTTATTTGGGCTTTTTAGCTTTTGCTCTTGTGTGTGACTCAAATAAAAAAAGATTACACACATGCAAGTTAAGATTGAATGGCCACACTCACTCTATCGCACAAACAGACACATTGACTTGACTCGGGCATGCACACTGTTGTTGCCCTATTGTTGTTTTCACGTTATTTTCTTACATTACTTACCTACCTACTTACTACGCTCGCGAGCAAGTATATATGCGCTTGTTATCATCATTGCACAAGGGAAGGATAATCTTATCGAAATGCAGGACTCTTTTACTTAGCGAGGGATAAAATATATGTTATTATGTTGTACACAATACATGAGAGAGTGAGCACAGACTATGTGAATCCATTTGTTTGGAGGTTTCAGGTTTTTTCTCAATATTTCTTGGTAGTCTTTCCATGCCAACACACTGAGACCATGCGAGTGAGAGCCAGAGACTTATAGATATATAGTCAGGCTGATTTTTCTCTCTCTTTTGCTTTTTACATGGGGAAAATTGTCTACATGCTTGCACATAATCGTTTCAATGTGCTAGAGGAGATGTTGATACTATAAAAAAAAGTTGCAATACTAGTATCACTACTACTCGTGAAAGAAAATCACAGACAGACAGGTGGCAAGACGAGCAAAGAAGTGTAACCACGATTAATTTATAGATAGTTTTGCATTTGGCTTTTAGTACCAGTTTTTTGACGGAGTGTTTGTCAGTGTGTCTATGTGTGTGTCTATGATGGGAGCAGAGTTCTCCTCTGATATAGTCATTCTCAGAGAAAAGGAATACCAGAGTTTAAAGTTTATGTTCCAGTTTAGTGGAAAGCTCTGAAAATTTGTGGAAAGGCAGAGCAAAAGTTATAAGCTACACATTGGAAGTTAATGTTTATGTCGGTGTGCTGAGAAAAAAAGAGAGGCATTGGTTTTTGCAAAAAAAGAGGTTATCTTTCCGAGAGAACCCGGAAACGAAAATATGGTAAGAGAAGTGGCAGAAAATAAGTGAATGAAAATATAGAATGGAACACGTGCTCGCAAAATAAGAGAAGAACAGTTTGCAAGAATAGTTTGCATGACAAATGAGACAAATAATTGCCAAGGTCGTTCCAGCATTTGAAATGAGCAATAATAGGGATATAGTTAGTCAATAAAGTTATATGAATTGTATATTAGCACATTTGTCATTACCAGTTTACTTCCAATGAATGTCACAAGTCTTTCAAAAACACGATCCAATCAGAACGGTTGCACTTTTTCAAGTTAATAAATTCGCATAAGTGAATTTTAATTTTTAATGTGGCTTCCATTCAATAGAGTGGATCGTACTTTGTAATTCATAGAGATCAACATGAATATAGGCAATTTGCATTAATGTTTTTAAATGTTTTCATTTGATTTGCAGTTTAGCATCGGTTGACAAGCTGTCCTTCCATATCAATTAATTCAAAACCACAATAGTAATAATACTGAGCTGTTTCTGTTTTACAGTTGAATTCAAATCAAAAGATTAAAACTGTTGTTGTTTTGTGCAAATCGTGTTAAAACAGTTTAGTGACTGATTGTGAAAGAGTGAAAAACTGACTGTGTGAAAATGAACTGACTGAACATGTGAAAAGTTAATTTGTGTGTGCTAGTTGTCGTGGCAGGACTCTGCAAACATTTATATTTTTGAAAACAAAAATAACGACAGAAAAATGGGAACGTTATTTGAGAATTAGGTTTGGATGCGTACCTTTCTACATCAACACAACAGAATCATGTAATTGTAAAGGTCAGCTTTAAAATGCAACTGTGATGGGGACGGCGACTAGGATTTTCTACGCTATTTTAACCGCGTACCTAGTCCAGCTCGACACTTTCTCCAGTGTCGTTTCCTCTCCCACACCGTCCATCTTCCCATGGTACACTGATTCCTCGGCTTCTTCGACCACAACGGCAGGTCAGCAAGATGTGGCTGTTAACACCAGTCTCAGCACTTTGGACATTGACAACGAGTTCATCGGAAGTGACGAACTCTGTCACCCATCTTGCGACTGTCTTGACACGTTCTTTGATTGTCGGAAGCGTGGAATCACGGAGTTCCCAGCCAATTTCCCTAATTGGGTTGTGACGCTGTAAGTAAAAACTTCATTTTTAGGCTCTGTCTCGGCACAGTTAGGAATTCAAAACCGCAGTATAGATTTTTAACTCTTCAGTTCAAATTATTGACCAATGACCTATTCATTGTCAGGATGTTTAAGTTTTAAAATTGTACTTGAAAAACAAATCATGTACGCATGTACACAAAAATAATTATCATACCGTCATACCTAGAATGCATAAAAACCACTACATCCCCCTGCTAATAGTAAACTCAAGAAAGATGTTGCGAAATTTGCTCCACGTAACCTCAAATCTGTTTATGACACATGACGTAGCAGAGCTGTCATTGAATGAAACTCATTTCATTCAGAAAAATCATTTCAACCACTCCACCAGAAAGATGTTATGAACGAACGCATAACAAGTTGTAAATAAATGTTTATGTGTGTTTACTACTTGTAAGGAGTTCCATTCCAACAAACCACATGGCAAATATAATTTCCTATAAATATTGCATTCAATAACATACAATTGCGAAAGAAATGAAGGCCATTGCCAATAATAATGAGGGTACACAGTTGTGAACACGCTGCTCCCGCTGTAATAAGCATTTTGCTGTTATTTGCTCATTTTGCATGTGTGCACAATTCATTCTGCGAAAAAAAAAAATTAGCAAGGAATATGCCAGCGTAAAAAAAAATGTATCACTTCATTCATGCATCCGGCTGTTGCTGCTGCACCCACCAGAAGTGTAATAGCAGTGAACGATATAATGATGGCAAGGATTTTGATGATAATGATGGTACACAATAACATAATATTCTGCAACTAGATATTATTCATACATACACACAGCAACATGATGACATGAAACACGAAAAAACTTTTTTTTCTGCCTGGCTCTAATGTAATATAATGAGGATAATAGTATTGCTGATTATGACTTCTTGTTTGATCCTCGTGTTATGCTTCAAGATAATGTTCCGAGTTCGTTGCAAAGTTCACTTTCTCGCGAAATGATTATTGAATACGAGATAGTAGTATGTGTATATTTTTTCTTGTTGCTATTTTATTTTTCAAGTATCGGGATCTCTGAGTTGCCTGGTTTGATCTTATTGATATTTTTATTATTATCATTATGATTATCACAACTGTTCTGTGCATAAGAATACAGAGAAGGAATGGCGTAAACACCATTTTCTTTGCTGTAGTCCATTCATAGTTTGCTGATATACGAGTGCAAGTATGAATGATTATATTGCATGATGAGACAATGATGAGCTGTCTGTATACTCCTATTATTATCAGTTTTCCTGTTTGCTGTAAACGGAACTTGAATTACTACAAGACACTTTTAGTGTGCAAATATTTGATGGTGCTTACGGTAAATGCAAACTCCTGTACTGCTAGTTTCTAAATGGTTAGGGTAGAATAGTGCTACAAAAAATGAAACTGGTATATGTGCGCATTTTTATCGCTTTTTTATTGTCGGTTACTTGGTACTTATGTAATTACCATGTGTGTACCATGTTCCAAATTTTAAAAACAACTTTGCACAATGCACTAAAATGCTAAAATTAGGATTCAGTTTAGTGAGTAAAACAGGCAATGCATAAGTGGTGAACGATGGGATATATCTATTATTACCTAATAGGTATAGCACCCATTAAGCAGATCTCCACTTTCTACATCTCTTATCAGCTTTTGTGATGCTTGTAATTTGATGTGAAAATTAAGTGATAAGTATGCATAATGTGTGAATGTCAAATGATGCCACTAATTTTCAACTTAGAGTGATTGAAAGTTAACAAGGTTTCATAGGCTGCAGCTTGCAGATTGAAATAGGAATCATCATTTTTCATTTAATCGATGAGGAGGATGTAAGGTTTTATCGTGTAGCTGCTTTTTATAATTTACAGTGGCAAGTCAGATTTCATCACATTGATGTTGACAATTTTACTGATATTACAGTAATTGAACACCAGTGCAAATGGATGCAACTTATTAAGTTTCTTTGCTCGTAATCTAAATGAGTTGCAAGCTTACACATTTCCTTGTTGACGTTTTTGATAAGCAGGGCATAATCCTTATAAGATGGACTGCAGAATAAAACTGCTTGTTGCTAAGCTTTCAATAAATATATCAACGGAAATATGAGATTAGGTTATTCAAATAAATACTATCGTTCCATGCAAATGTAACATGATCGAATTTTATTAACGGCCAAATACAGCTTCTATCTAACAGGATTTAGGATTTAGCATCAGTTTATATATTTATTGTATGGTATTACGTATAGTATTGATGCAGCTTTCTTAATGTAGTGTACATCGTCAATTGTCACTACTTTATCTAATGACATTATGCAATGTTAATATTAATATGAATGCCTATGTAAGTACAATAAAAAGGATCGTTATTACAAATCGGTTATTCTTTAAAGTAGGGTTCTTTTATTGTCAAAAATCCTTCGTTTTCAACAATAGATCCCAAATCAAATCTTGTCTCTTTTCAAACACAAAAACTACGCGTCTATGTTTCATCTTGGGATTCTAGTGCTATGAAGTGATTCGCAGGCAAGAAAGTAAAGAACTTTTGTGTCCAAATTTGGAGTAGCATGTGTAAAAGTGTACATAATACCTTCAACAATAATAACAACATGAGCACCCACACCTTATACCACTAGCAGTGGCCTATAGAAATTGTACAAAAGCTGGAAGAACTGTACTCTTCTTTTGATCATGTCAATAGAGTGGCCCCATTCTCAGCGAAAAAAGATTTTCTTGTCTTGTGGGATTTCTTTTTGCTTTAGAAATTTGCTCGTGTCCTCCTTCTTTTATTCCCTGAGCTCAGCACCTTTTCGTCATTTCCACCCATCATCATACATGGGGATCGGGTGCAAGCAATGCAGCTCCTACTCTAATTATCATGGTCTTTAATATAAGCTCCATGTAGAATACGCTAATGCTTTATGTCACTATCAAAAAGGTTGCTCAGCGTAAATGGCAATTTCTCATTTTTCAAAAAGTGTACATTGTGTGCTCAGCAAAATTTACGAGGGCGATATGAACATTCCAGGAATTCATGTTTTCAAGTATTATTTGCACATGACAGGAGGAGCAAAACTAGACATCTCATTTTACCAACTTTTTTCCTCTAGAGAGAAAGGCTAATATTTTCATTCCAATTTCCCCTACCCACTCATCATCATCATTCCTTTGATATAGTGTAAGATTAAAGGTTTTACATGTTCGCTACATTGTCGAGAAGTACACTTGAAGGCATAAAATTAACAAGGAGCACAAACACACTCTCTCTGATATGGATACCTGGCAAACAAAAGCTACCTGCAAAAAAGATTAAATATTACATGTTCGCAATAAAAGGTTTATTATTACCATGTTAAGTAGGCTCTCTGAAACTTGTTAGCTGTATGCTCATGAGAATTACAGCGGAAAAGTATTTTCTCTGCTTTGTTCTACAGTAAGCATTTATCCCTTTCAAGAAAGCACGTCTTCATTATATTTTTACTAACTAAGCTTTCACTACTCGAATTACATGACACTTGCAAAAGTTTTTTCGTGCTGTTATGGAAATAGTCGGGGATTTTCCACTGCTTCTATGAGCGCATGCTGAATGTAATAAGCATATTACCATGAATTCAATAGACCATATATATAACGGTTCATGTTGAACTCTGTGCAAAATAAAAATGCTGCATGAATTTAATGTATTTGCTACTCACGTTTGACAGGAGACCGTCGATAATACCAAGAAAAACGCTTGAAATTGGCTTGCAAGTATTTATGCGCTATTAAAGCAAAACATATATAGTCTCACTTTACGCAGCTATTGCCATTGCCACTTAAGCTTATATAGCTTGGCATTCTACTTGTAACAGAATCAATGAATTGCTCGAATAAAGCTTCATCAACATTCTTTGTCAACGAAAAATCTAAAGCGTAAACTTAATAGTCTTTTGTATTGAAACAAGTGAGCTCGCGCCTTGAGTGCTGTGGCAAATTGTGCACACCATGTACATATTTCAGTCCACTTGCCCATAAATATTGTCTTTCACGTCCTCCCATTATTATTATTATCATTATTAATAAACTTGTACAAACTTAAACACGGCAAAATTCACACTGTCAGTCTTTCCTCCTTGTCCTGTATGGCGATCCAATGGGCTTGATATATGATACATTATGCATGTGTGTCTAGATCTAGACCAAGCAAAGTATACAGTGCTTTCTTTTAATCCATCAGCCAATTTCGCTGTATACAGTGCTTACATTTTAGTTAGAATGTTGATTAAAAGGCCTACTTTTTATCCAAGTAAAGTGAAGAGTTTCCAAAAAATTAATCCTATAAGCTTTTCCTCTCTTTCGAACAAGTGGTGTGTATGTGTGTGTCCATGTCCCTCTCGTAATGACCATGTACATTAGTGACTATGACTGCTACAGAATGAGCTTAGAAGATAATGCTATTAAGTTACGTGCTCTCATTTTTCTACCATTATTTTGAAATTCTAGCTGTTTATGTATGTAATCCTTGATGCTATTATTACCGCTTGATATTTGTCTTGGGAAAATGGTTCCAGCAAAATGAAACCTTTTTTGAAAGGAGAAGAAGCAAAAATTTAATATCATGTTATATAACTACTTGTACAAACTCCCTTCTTTCCGAAGCTGTTAATATCTCTTGCTGTTTGGTTTGGTGATGATGATGGAATGTGTAGTACTAGCTGTAATAGATGTTACATACTCTTACGTTACGACATACTATTTCAGTAATTGCCAATTGGAAATCGCTCTCCGTTGTACATTGTCATACTGTCTTTCATTCCACCATTCTTTCTCCCTTTCTCTCTCTTGAAATGTCAACTGACATTCTTTTCACCCTGGACATTTTGGTATGAGAAGTAGTACGCATATATGAGAATGGCGGAATTCCAATGCCTATATCCTACTCTTTTAGTAGAGTTGTTATAATAGAAACATTGCTTTCACTTGATATTTACAGGCATCCCATTGAATTCTTCTTCTTTGTTGGAATAAAGACGGCTGAAAAAAATCGTCGTTTGGTTTCTATCTCTTTCTCTCTCTCATGCTTTCTATCGCTCACTTACGGAATGTCATTCAACAAACGTCAGCATTGTGCAAAGAAAATTGCGACTGGTATGAGGCTGTAAAGTAAACGACGGTATACAACAACTTGCCACTGCTATTATTACTATTGTTGCAATATCATTAACTCACTCGATGTTTCCTTTCTCCGTCTCTCTAAAGTTTCGTTTCCTGCCCCTCCATATATCTGTCTTGTGTACAGAATCCGAAATCGGAAGAGAAAGAACGAAAAAAAGATTGACTCTTTGCAATGACTTGTAACGGAGAGGAATAAAATGTAATGTATAGCGTTATGGAGTGGAAATGATTATTTGTAAAAGTGCAAGGATGCTTGTTTAGAGTACACACTTTAGATAGATTAAATGTGCTTGTTGCAAGGACACATCCTGTTTGTTTGATCAAGTCTATATAGTTTTGGCTTGGCTCGACATTTATTACACTTATAATTACCATTAGCAAATTGCTCAATTAAACAGAGAAAATGGTATTGTATGCTCAAGTTTACTTGGTATTCTTTGAGGGCCACATAAGACGTCTCAAGAAGTGATGGTACGAATGAAGTACAATACCAGAACAATATGCCATCTTGTCTGGCGTGTCTTTAACTTTTTTTGTTCGTAAAGCACTCATTAGCATTGCTATCAAGCTAGGAAAGTAGTGAGTAGGCAAATATTACAATGTTTGCATGTAGTTAATGTACATACAGAGTTTTCTTCTGCAGTTGAAGTGCTTGCCAGTTTTTCTTTCCCACTTCTTTCTCACTTTCCCTTCTCCTTTCTTCCATTTGGCTCAACTTTTGTGTTACTTTTCCTCGAATAAAATGTCATTTTGCTGAGAGCACACCATTCTTTCATTTTTCCTCCAAAATTTTCGCACCAGAGCATCAGAGAGATTGTGCCTCAAATGGATTTGTGTAACACTTATAATGAGTCAGTTATCTTATTGCAGAGAGAGAGATGAACTACTTATCAACCTAAACTAGCTTGTATTTAGCGCGTTTTAGAGTAGAAGGGTGTATATACGCCTACTTTTCCCCGGGTTTTATAGTAACCACTTGAAAGATAAAGAAGTAGCTTTGTGAATAACTTAAAACTATTTAATGCTCGATGAATTTGTTCCAAAGTATTTTATATTTTTTTAAAGTTAACAGTTTCTCCTCTTGTTTTCTTCAAGGAATAATAAAAGGCCACAGGGAAACGGAGAAATAATATGGTCTTAAAAGAATAGAATCCTTTGTATTCCATTTTATTTTTTAAAGTAAAATAATATATGAAAACAAAATTTTTAGTGGCTATTTTCTATATTTTTTTGTTCAAATTTGTACAAAAGTTGGAATCCCCCAGGGATTCCAGAGAAAAAGTTGAAGAATTTTTCCTTCTTTAACTTCTTACGTTTTGTAGTCATTTGTAGTAAAGTAGTAAATGGTAATGTCATATGAACTGGATTTTTAAAGAAGCAGTTAAATAATCGTATCGTATATAATGTTGTTGTGGCTCTTAACAGCAAACCGTAGAATGTACATTCATTACAATATTTTAACTTACAAATGGTCAAAGTGTTTTAATAGCATTTTCCCTTTACACCCTGCTGTTTTTCTCCATATACGAAGAAGAAGAAACCATATGAAAAGAGAGAGAGGAATATATTGAGTTGGTATACAAAAGAGAATGAATATTCTCCTGAAGAAATGTGCTGCTGCCACCACCACCACCACCACCTACTATCACTTTAGAGCTTAAAAGTTATAATCTTTGTGATTTTACAACTGGAACTATTATACATAAATACTGTGAGAGATACAAAGAAGAAGGGATGTCATGCCAAGTAGGAAGGGGCAATATCACATCAGCATATTACATAAATACATAGTATGAAATGAAGTAAGCAGAGGCCTTCTGAAATAATATCAGTATGAACAATTCATAAAGCGTTATTACTCCAGCAGATGTACATTTTAGATGAGATTCTTTATATACAAGTAATATATCTTTAATGTATATACATAATACATCGTATATAGTCAATATATGTACATACACATAGAGTCTTACAGATCGTTTAACAATGTTACCCCTCTTTTTCTTTACCGTCTTCTTTTAACTTCTTTTCCTTCTTCTTCCTTTTGTTAGGCACTTTTCGGATCTCCTGTTGTTGTTGGCATATAGCAGTTTTTTCTTCGTTTCTAGCATATCAACAAAACAACTGCTTAAAGCAGTACTACCAAAAGTTGAGCTTACATGAACTTGCAGGCTTGTAAAGCAAACTGAACCACTATCAGTAGAACCACCACCACCTCCACTGGTACAAGAGAATGGGAGATCTGACGATTCGATATGTTCGATGGTCTTCTGCCTGTCTGTTGTGTTGCATAATGGGAAGAAGCTCTTATTGTATAGTGTGTAGGTATGCCATGCAGTAGTAAGTGGAGATGATGATGTAAATACATTTTATATCTTTTATGCATAGGCATTCTTCTTATGCTGCTTCTGCTGCTGACGATGAGAGAACAAGTGATGCAGTAAAGCAGAAGAAGTGAGTAGTGAGAGGAGGAGAGGGAAACAGTGAAAAGGAAAGGAAAAACCACTGAGCTTGCCCATCATCTTTTTACATGATTTCAGTTATTACTATTATTCCTCTTTACTCACAATGCTCCCCCATTTTCTTCCTTTTTTCTTCCAGACTCGCTTCCATATCGTATCACTGAAGTTTTCAGATTTCTTCGTGTTTCGAGAGAAGTTGAAATGTTAAGCTGGAGAGAAGGTTGGTGTGTGAGCAAGCATAGAAATATAGGTAGATGGGAAAAGGGGACCCTCCTAGAGTGAGGGAGAGTGTTCCGCTGCCATAATATCTTTTTTTCGTCTTCCACTTCTTTTCAGCAAACAATACAAAAGAGAAGAGAGAAAAAGAAAGATGCAAGAAGAAATAAAGGGACGAAGAAGCAAGAGATGTACTGAAAAGATCTTAATGCATCATATACCATGCCATTCTTCTTCTCGTCGTTTCCTTCTCTCCTTTTCGCTTCATATTCTTTTTATTTCTTTGCTGGAGTTATGTTGTTTGTTGTTCGGAAGACAGTCGCATCATCGGTGGTGGAGGATGGTTTGTTCGGTTGGTTAGTTTGGTACACAAAAGCTCTGGAAAATACAATGCAATTTTGACGATGACGAAGCGGTGTGGAAATGGGAATGAGAACGAGATAGGAACGAAGCTCAAAGTAAAAGTTGTGATGGTAGTGGAGGTGGCAGTATTGGTGATGCTGGAAATCGAAATGAAAGACAAAAAGGGTGATGTGATCCAAGAGACGAACGAACGATTCATAAGGTTTTACTCTGAGAAATATAAAGATTGTACATATCTGTCGAGTCGTTATGTAACATTTTATTATTGTTGTTAATACTACTGCTGGGGCAAAAGGGAGAAACTTTCCGAGTAAATATGAGAAGGAGAAAAATCCTTTTTGGTATTGATACCTTTCAGCTATTCCTTAAAAGAAATTTCTGAAAAGAAGGATTATTATTACTTATTAACATTTATACACGAACAAAAATAGCGCATGATGAATATGAGTTTCTTTTCTTGACTATTCACTAGCTTCCCTGGAAATATTCTTGAATAAAAAGCCCCCTACTTCTCTACTTAACACTTTATTAAATTTTCTTTGTGAACCTTAATGAAAAACAGCAAAAGGTTCATAATATTTTATTTTTCTCAGCACAGCATCTTCTAAGGATTTTTCAAAGCAGCTTTATAAAGAATTCAGAAATAAATATCCCCTATTTTAATGCACTGCCGTCAGTTCCAGTAGTAAATAAATCATGTTCGATATTTTTTATTATTATTATGCGACCTTTCGTAACTTTTCATCTCTCTTAAAACACCCGTTTTAATTCATGCGTTAACATTATTACGTGAACGGTCCTTGCATGCATCTGTCTTCAAAATTTTCTAATTTATTCCGTCTTAAAATCAATCCCTACAAAACATAACCCAATTTTCAAATCCTTATGACTACGTTTCCCACACTATGGAGAAATATAATAAAAAGTGTGGTCACAAAAGAAGTGTGATTATATTACGCGCGTGTAAAGATTTACAGCAATTAGGTTATAAGCCTTTTCCAGTGATAACTGATTTTTTTTATTAGCACCACAACTTGTTACGATACATTATGCATAACAACAGTTAGTGAATCTCTCACTGCTCCAATTTGATCACATTGATTCTCACACGTCACTCCCATAAACAATGTTCCTTAAAAAGATAACGAATCCAATTACAACCCGACATTCACACTATCGCTTTGATCATCACTGTAATTCCAAATTCTACTACCGCATGAACATTGACAGGATTATAATAATCCTTTATTCCCTCTCATAACTCCCTTCCTGCAACTCAGCTCGAGAAAATTATTACTTTAATCCTCCCTCCGTTAATGTACATGTAAAGTTTGAACTGTCGATTTGTAATGTAGCTCAACACTTTACAGTAGTAACGATGATATTTTATTAACATTTTGTTTTACATGCATAAAGAAAGTAAGTAGGTCTCAAAGAGAGGTTTCTCTTACAATATTAAAAACAAAGCCATAAAATATGCATAGTAATTTAGTAATAAAGTGTAGCGAGCGAAGAGAAAAGAGAATGACAGCCATTTTAAAACTTCTATTTCATCATCACATCTTTTGAAATTCTGGTGGACATAAAATGATTGCGTGTGTGCTACATTATGCATTTCTCTTATGATGACTTTGAAGACGACGAGAATGCATAAAAGTAACTACGCTTTTACAAGGTGAATGCTGTAATATCCATTTATTATCGCTGGTGAAGCAGAGTTTTAAAAAATTAGAAACGACAAACTATCTTGTAATTCTCCGGCACTGGAGTTGACTGCTCACTCCTCGAGAAATGCTGTTTCATGTATATTTTATGAAGGAAGCCCATAGCTACCAGACCATCGAAACCACACCACCAGTACCACCACCACCACCATATTGTATTCAAGAGTGGTGGCATCAAGTCAAGTGCTGTCATGTCATTCCTTTTGGTATTCACAGAGAGTTACATGCCTTTTTAATAAATATGAGGCTGGGGAGATGCCCTTTGGAGTAATAATAATCATCATCTTGTTATATGGCATATCATCTTCATCCCTGTCTGTAAATAAGTATCCTTTGTTGAGCTTACTGAAAAACGAGGCAAGGAGGAACACAAAAGTGTGTATCTGTCCTAATAATAATAATAAAAACCGTTTTAAAGTAATATGGTGGTGGTATTCTTGTTAGTAGTAATAATCATAGTTAATGATTGTTGAATGCTTATGACAGCAACTTAAAAAAATTTGATGCCTGCTCTGCTCTCCTGTCTCTTTTTTATTATCCCATTGCAATTGAAGGAATGACTTTTTCCTTGTCTTGTTATCACTCAACTGTAGCTTGACTTGATGTGACTATCATTGAGACGACGTTGGAATGAATAGATGATTTGTTTTCCTTTTTCATTTGAATGTATTCCATTTCAAATTATTCTACAATTTTTCTTTCATTTCCCCTATTTTCCTCGTATTTCTTGCTATTTGCCTCCATGTATTTTCAATTGAATTTTGAATAATAAATATGCGTCTGAATAACTGCTCCAGCCATGTGCATAGTAAACTGTAATAATAAGTTATGGCGACTGTAACTTGACAGGAGTAGGCTGGAAAAGCTGAAGAATTGATTTGATGGGCATCTAGCAAAAGCCAATGTCCGGAATCGTTGGAGAAAACAACGCCTGTCAAAAACGACGAATACATTCGTGTGAACTGAAATATTAAATAGAGTAGGATTGATATTTCCATAGTTAATATTTGTTTGCGCTAAAATTCGTGGCATTCCCATAATAATATCCTTCATAAAACTTCGTATTGCTATAGCCGCTTTGTTTTCACCTATTTAGAAATAATACCCGAATAAATTGCCGATCAAGAGCATTTATAATGTGCATTACATGAAACTACTTTGTCTTCACCATGACAACTAAAAATTAATAAATATTGACACAGATAATTTGTCATTGTCACATACCATCATCTTGTAGCAACGGCTCATTGTCAGCTCCATGCAACTATGTCACAGTTGTTGCGCAAACGAGGTATCACGTACATTACATTCATCATTCCCTACTTGTTCTGCATCATGTAATACATGTGTGTTCAAAATGTTATCCTATTTTTATACAAGGCGATTATACAATTTTGCTACTACCATAATTCATGTAATAATAAATGCCTGCTGGAGAGAAAAATAGAGTCACGTCTTGTTACAAAGCGTTCAACTCGTTTCAAAAAATTTCATATGATTTTATTACTACATGTCCTATGCTTCATGTGTAGGAACGCAGTCACGTTCAGTTTGAGCTCAAACAAGTCACAAGTTTTGAGTTGGCAATGCTGATGGCAGTATTAATAGCAACTAAGTTTACAAGAAAAGGAATCAGTAAAAATAGGGAGAAGGGACCAAGGACGGGCTCAAATTGAAAAGTGAAAAAAGGGATAATCTCAAAGAAAATGAAATTCCAGTTGAGTGCCTTAAGAAAGAGCACGAACACACGCTGTTTTATCCTTAGCCTTACTAACATGCATTAAAGGTTTCCTCTTTTTCTACCTGGATCTGTTTGATGTGGCTTGCTCCTCTCATCTCTTCTTCTTACAGAGAAGGATGCCCGAAAGTGTCTCCACTTCACTATAACTTTTAACAAATTCAATAAAATTAAATGCATATATTTTATGTAAGCGCACGAATGAAAGAGAGTATGAGATATAAGAATAGAGAGAGAGATGACGAAGATGGAGGAGTTAGCTTGTGGACGTGAAGGATTTTAAAAGAGGAGCTTATTATTATTATAGCTTACGACTTACATTATATTATTCGTGCCGTATAGAAATCATGATTCCCATGAACTAGAGAAGTTGGAAAGGTTCATGGTTCAGTTGATAGAGAAATGTTGACAAACTACTTGAGAGGTACATGTGTACCTTGGTAGTTTGGTACACATGTTTCAGATCAAAAGGTTGATTAGTCACAGGGAATGATTGTTGTATTCCATGTCATTTCACTAGTAACCCATACAGCTACAAACAGCAGCATCACCGCAGCACGCAGGTATGCATTATGAAGACAAAATTTCAGAAAGCTAAACTACCTATGCACAAGAGACAATAGTATCTCCATAGAGGAAAGAACAGCCAAAGCTCAAGAGGAAAAAAGATTTCATCAAAACTCTTCTTAAAGTCTTATATTCTTCAAACATATAATAAGAAAGTTGTGTGTGCATTTGAATGCATTTTCTCTATATATTCTCGATTCATCACCAACCGTTTTCAAGATGTTCATGTTATATGATTGCTTATTATTATAATATGTAATATGAGATTCTCTGATTGATTTGTATTTTCTTACTGAGAAAGCAGTCAGTGGACAAGGGAAGTTATTTGTTCAATGTGGCATAAGAGATGAGGAGACATGACATGGATAATTCCTTTATTTATTTCTTCCTTGGGGACATTTTTTGTTCCTCGTCTATCGTATGTGCTCATGTTTTTACTAAATGCTGTGGCTAGTAGGTATGCTTGCACAACACACTGAGATTATGAATTGCGGTTGACTGGAGCTAAACCTGGTCTTTAGATACTAGAGAAGGAAATATAATTTAGTAGATCTTCATTGTGATATTTTTTATAGTTGATCAGTCAACCAGGTGGAATAAAATTTCACACGTGACTGGACCTTGTTCATCGTGGGATTAGATTCCAATTCCAACTCATGCCATGTAACTAGTTGTTTTCTGGTTGTTCGACATGATTGATAAGGGAAATCGCATTTTTCTCTTCTTTACGACGCATAAATTTGTTATCTGGAGGTTGAACATGTAAATAATACAATGACTCTTGATTAACAAGAGCTATAGGATTAAGATTCCAAAGCACCTACTCATGACTTCAAAATTCTCGTTTTCTGCACAAGAATAAAAAATTATTGTATAGGTACTTAAACTGCGAGCAACTTAATTAAACTTTCATCATTATAAAAATCGATCATGCCCAAGAAAATTATAGCATCTCTACTTTGCCTTCAGACAGTTTATCAGATTAAAACATAAAGCCAATAGTATAAAGTAATTCAATTTCCACTATGTATTTTACACATTTCCTCTGTCCAGCTTCCTGTCAAAACTACACCAAGTTGTGACAGCTGCTACTAGATTGTAAAACTGGACGCTTTCGGCCACCTCATGTATTATGCCATGTAAAATTTTAATGCTTTAATAGCAAACAGAGCACTCCAACTCTTTGTAAATATGCAATTGGTTTAATCAATTTGCATAAACCAGCATACTATTTACTGTTCCCATTAGTAATTAACAAAATTTTGTATATTATTAGAAATTGAAATTAATTGAATTAAAAAGCAAAAATAAAATGCTTCACAGAAGGATTATGTATGGTTTATTCTCAGTAAATACGTATGTGTGGAGTAGACAGGCACAGACATTTGAATAGAGGAAAACTCTCGAGAAATTATATAGTGTTGTAGGGTGTAGGCATAGTCAGCACTAATATACAATGGGTCCAATTCACAATAATAACGAAGCATCGCATATTCCAATACTTCCCCATCATAATAGCTAATAATATTCCTTGTGATTGAATCTTTTAATTGTGAAGCGAAAATGCTTTGAAAATACATGCATAAAAGTCACATTTCATCAGCACTGGTGTCATGTTAAATTTCACGAGAGGCACACACTTCGCATCTTCATAATTCATAATAATATTTGCACACAGATAATAATATATAATATTTTATGTGTCTGTTCTTTCGTTCACAATTTGCAATACTGCCATCGCCATCATCGCATCTCGCAGCACATAACTCAAAAGTGGTGACTTCTCGCAAACCCATTAAAATCGTATATTACACAACACAATCTATATGTGCAAACATGTATATAATCTGATGAAAAGTTCACAATGAAAAATGAAATATGACAAAGACATCGACGCGCAAAGTTTACGCTCGAAATATGCACGAAAAAGCGAGAGATGCTTCGTTGGCTTCATTCTCAGAAGAAAAGCTTTCATTTCATAATATTGTTTCTGCATTGTAATATTATCAGGTATATTGTACATACCCGAATCAAAAAACACAGTGTACTGCGCCGACAGTTTTCATAGAGGACAAAATTATTAGCCATGTTTGCCTTTGAAAACCTATCCCTGGTATTCCTACAACAACTACTTACTTAGTACATTACTCACACTCCTTTATAAATAAAGCAACAACAATGCAGAGATAATATTTAGATATAGAAATCCATGCATGACTTTTAACGATGAGATTTTGATGCTGTTGTATTTACCTGCTAATTTGTGAATACACCTTGCAAATCATGACTCTTGTATAAACTCACATCTTGTTTATCATTTTTATATAATCATGGCGCATTGGTTGTCTTTCTTTTTTGTTTATTTGCACATTATTATAATGTGGGAATACACTAACTCATTATGTATGTGCTTTCAATCTCTAAATAATGATGTTACGTAGGTGTGTAAATAATACTGTAAATATGCAATCAACACGATGTAGTATTATTATGTATATAAATTCTATGTTTATATGTGTAGGTTATTGTATTCACGTATTGAATTAGAAAATAGTAATATTATTGTGTAGAGTCTGTGTTTGCATGATTTTTAAAATTTTGCCTTGTTTTTTGTTTGTTTTGCTTTGAACAGGAATATAAGTAACAATGAGATTGAAATTATCCCGGAGAAGAGACTGACGAAACTAAAGAGCCTTCAAGAGTTGTAAGATTTTTATATTACAAATACATAAAATATCATGTTTTATCATTTGCTTGCCAATTTTATGCCTCTTATTTGTAATTTGCTAAATATTATGCTTTTTCATTTACTATATACATAACATTAACAAATGACTTTTTTTAGCATTTAAAATTGTATTTATGGAATTTTTGTTTTCTTCACACCCACTTTATCTATGCTTCATATTTGATCCCTACTTTTCATAAGTCTGACACAACACGATAATGAAAATATATAGCAACCCGTTGACTTTTTACCTATTTTAATTTTCGTAATACGTAGTATTTCTTCAACAAAGGCGAGCCTCTGATTTTCACCCCTAAAAAACTCAAAGTTTTACACAGTTTACTCCTGTTTCCATATTAGAGCAGAGAGTGAGTGACCATGACCACCAACGAACTACTCTATAGTATTGGTTGCACACCGATTTGTAACGAACGTGTGACTTACCCAAGGAACAAAAAAGTCATTCTTTCTTAACAGTTGAATAACATCTATAGGATGGTTTTTCCCTCTATCGAGTGGAAATTCATAAAAAACCTTCGTATGTAGGCATATAGATTTCTAACGAAATCATTTCCCAATCTTCCCCGTTTTCAACTACAACAAGTAAGAGTGTTTGTACCTGCTGTTTTTCTCAAGAGATGTGTCCATCAAACTTTACCAACCCAGCTGGATTGTATCAGAGCTCTGGAGTGCACGATTTTTACTTCCTACTCATGAAAACAATACATAGATGTACGTACAGAAATAGAAGGAAATTACAAAAAATAAAGATAATGAGAATATGAAAGCGTAAAATTAACTTTTTTCGAAAGCGTGTAACATTTTCCTTATAAGCACATTTAATATTACATGTTCAATAGAACGAAAACTTTTTCTGGTTTTTATTATTTCCTTTGTCTTTTTGTCTCTTCAAAATTGCTTAATATGAATAACATGCAGGTTGAAACCTTTCTCGTCTTGCGGAGTGTCAGGATTTAGAGAGGCCCCTTATTGTGATCCTGAAGGGCATTTTATTATTTTTCATCTTCCATTTCCACTATTGATATTTTTCCCCTGTCATTCCATTTTAGACTATAAAAGTTCCACAGAATCATGGTAGGATTCCATAACACTTTTTTTACAATTATCACATGCTGATATTTATAAATTCATGACAGGAGACCATGACCGACCGAACGTGTATATATTACATGTGATAAATAAAATCCTATTTGTTGCCACCAGTTGTAAAAACCTTTTTTAAATATCATTTTATCTGACTGCATTCAAAAGCAATAACTGAGCCAGTAAAACATTTATTTTTATGTCGGACGAGACGCTGCTGCTGCTGCCTCTGCCAGTCAGCAAAAGAAAAGAAGAAATCCTGAAAGCACTTTTGTACACAAAGGAAACTTATCGAATCCAATTAATACCTGGCTGTTAGAAAGAAAATATATTGCTTCTTGAATAGCACCTGAAAAGAGAGAAGTAGGAGAAAAAGAAACACGTTTTTTCATAATGATAATCATAATCATCATCACGTCTCTGCATCTTTCTCCTTCTCATCTTCCTCATCTCATTTTGCTTTCATCCTTGTTTAAAAATTCAAAACGTGTATGGCGAAGAAGATTCTAAAAAACGAAGCTCTATCCTCATAAATAAGTTATGTGAAATCAGAAAGAGCCGCGTGTGTATTCCTTTATATTACATGCGATCCGTCAGGCTTCAGTGGTACGCACACAAGTATCTTATCATTTGACACAAGAACATGAGTTTTTACACTTCCATTGTGGCAATGTTTGTGGAGAGATATACGAGCACTTAAATAGGGAAATGGCACTGAACTGAAGACGATGATGATCATGATGACTTCGGTGGTTGGTGGTGCTCAAAATTGGTGTGTGTGGTGACGCGGGCCGCGTGAGCTCAACCATGAAAAATATTATGGCATATTGACTATTAAGAGAACTCTGCTGGAAGTAGAGAGAAAATTAGTTGGTACAGGTGTGTAATGCAATATATATTATATGTGTACCAATGTAGTAAAAAGGATTCACTAGAGTAATTTTTCCTTTTAATGCTTTCACGTTTATTATGAAGTTTTTGCCATCTGAAATAAGTTATGGCAGTGCATCAACCATCATAATTCGTCGCCATCGTCGTCGTCTCCTACATGGTCCATGAGAAAAAGCGATTTTTTAGGAGCATCAACTCTAGCAAAAAAATGTTTCTTTGCTGATCATCAGTCAAAGGACAACTTCTAAATGTCAGAAAGAGGTGTTTCTTCTGTTCCTTTAAAGAACAAAGTAATCACATTTACAACCTCCCTCTTAACATTTTTGAAAGCACCTTACAGAATAAATGCCATGATATATAATGCCTTGTAATGGACACGACAAGATACATACATGGATTTATGCTGGAAGAGCATTATGTCAATTTCATTTTCAAATCACTTGTTCCATTCTCTCTACTCTGACATGCCCACTCGATTCATCGTCATCGTAATCATTTCTTTCTGGAAATAAAATCTGTGTAATGGGCGACGTTATGTAATATTTAAAATTAATATTGAAGAGAAGAAAAGGACCATGCATGATGAGAAGATGTGGTGGTGTGGTGTGAGGAATAAGTGGGAAGAAGGAAGGTGTCACAGCAGGTGAGCTTCGCTTAAAATGAAATACTTTTTCTTCTCCTCTTTTCTTTCTGAGATCTAACAACAGCAACAATAGCAATGTATTGTATAACGTGGCATTATGCAATAATGGAGTAAAAGATTTTTAAAAAAGAAAACGAAAAATAAGCAGGCAGGTGGTGTTTGTGTGTGTGTGTCTATGTGGTGGTGTGATAAGTTCATGATGTAGGATGATCATAAATATAAATACAGCAATAACAGCAACAAGAGTCGGGAAAAAGTTTCAAAATGTTAAATATATTTTCATCATAATGCGTAAATAAATGAGTAAGCAACATTCTATGAATTTTGATTCATGGTTGTCAGGTTATATGGGGGATTGAAAAGGTAGATTTAACACTGTATAATGTGAGATGGCTTTTATAGCTACAAGAAAGTCTTGAGCATGATAATACTACATAGCTGAAAGAAATGGGTGGTGGTGGTGGTACAGTGACTGAGGTTAACTGAAAGGCATTGTATTGTGTAAATATGAATAATGGAAGAGAAGAAGGAATGATACGGATTTAGTTGAAATGAAGCTTTTCCTCTGCCTGGGAAAATACCTCTTCTCAATTTCATTATGTTCTCACTGTCGACTGTATTCAAAGACTAGATCATGGTTTCTTTTGGTTAAAAGGAAGCATGTTTTAGATTCATGAATGTCGAGTTTTTGTGAAGCTTGCCTTTGAAGAGAATCTCACTCAACTTAAGAAAATACGCTTTTCAGTGAGATAGAGAGCTATTGATCTTGACCCAAGTACGTAGATGAGTGTATTATAAGTAGGTGGTAGTAAGGTTACGTGCTATTCACACAGCATAGTAATATGAATGGCTGTCAACAAATTATATTGGCAAGCACATGACGTAAGTAGCGGAAGTCCAAGGATAAAAAAAATCTTTGAAAAATCGTGCATAAGTACATGTTCATCCTAATTCTATGTCAAGACGGACATACAAACAAGATGACTTTGACAAATAATTTTCGTCCATTCTACTTCATACCACTGTTTTCACAAGAAACCTTAGCTGAGAAAACAACCGTCGATAGTTTGAAACGCAGTCTTTCCCATGAAAAATAGCAAATAAAACATTGTGAATGAAAATAAGTCAACAAAGACTTGTTTGTGATGCCGTCGTTAAAAGACACAAAAAAGCTATACAATAATAATAATAATATAGGAAATGACTTTGCCTCTTTTTTTAACTCTCCGGTACGCATTTTTAAGTCCAAAGTCGGTTTAGTGTGAAGTTTTCGGCTTCTGAAAAACATGCACATAAAATGACATAAAGACGGCGGATGTGATATACGGAAAAGCCAAGACGATATTTCGTACTTCCATGTTATCATTCTTACGGCTATTTGTTCAGGTCACTGACTATTCATGAAATTCAAGAGAATTTTCCCTGGCTTAATATGGTGGTGATAACAAAGCAATAATATTAGTGATGGTAATAAATAAACACATTATTATTGAGTAGAGATCTAAAACCTATTATGAAAGCTAAAGATATCGACGTAAAAGGACTCAGTGTAAAAAAAACTTTGAGAAGTACCAAATATTATGATCAGTTTGATGTGAAAATGGACCGTTTTTCTTATCACTTGCAAATGCCTGGATGTATGTATGTATGCTTTATTGAGATTTACTTATCAGCGGGTTGTTCCCCTACTGGTTGATACTGATTACGAGGTGATATGAGAGCCGCTTCCATAAAATTAAAATAAATTCTATCATAAATATCAAGTTTCACAGTTTTAATGTGTTACTTTTTTCAGCGATAATGGTTTGCATGATAATAAATAGTGTGCAGATAATATTACTCGGCTTCGCTTCGGTTGTTCCCCATCTCCCCTGCATATACACGCTCCATTGATTCTTGCGACAGGGAGAGTAGCAAACGAGGGTTTTTATGTGCGTTTACACGGCGAGAAAGGTAATTAAAAAGTGTAAGATACGTAACAGTTTAAAATTTGCATATAGCTCGTATATAAAACATAAATATTCATGTAGTTACTGGAAACTCACTATTACCGGGAGGGTTTTCTCAACGAGTTCTGTGGAAAAGGGGTAACTCAAAAAAATGATAATGCGGTAGATATTATGTTTGTAGAATGTAGATATGGGGCAACCACCACTTGCTTTTAATTCTAACCGAAAATGGAGGGGCGCACACGGTAAACATGGATTTTATGATTATGTAGTTTACTTCGTGTGCGATTCAGATAGATAGCATATTATATTATAAAAGTTATAACAACGGTGACTTTCAGTTTACAAGCCAGAGAGAATTATGATTGAAGGGCAACACAGAAAAGGAGAAAAGTTTAACATTTAATGGAAAAAAGATTGGTTTCGTAGTTTTGGAGATTGCCAATTTCGCTGCTTGGCTTGTTTACTCGTGTCAACAACAGTCGAGGCAACATCTCCACTACTACTACTACCTTGATATAAACAACAATCACAAAATAGGTAGCTACTCATGTCGTGTCAGTTCATGTATAGAAGCCTAAGCCTATAAATAAAATTGTTTTGTAGGTTGATCCATTAAAACATTGTCGCCAAAATAATAATGCCATTTCCTTTCATTTCTTCGAAATTTCATTTCATTTTGTTGTTGATTTCATTCGAGTGATGACTAAATGCGTTGCTTAATCATTTCTGATGAGAGTCCTTTTCATATGCAAATTTCTTTGTTTGCTTTGCCTCCTCCTCACATATTGCTTGATTGTGTGTGTGCCTTCTACAGAGAATACGACAACATCAGCGAAATAAACGTGCCTCTCTGAATTCCTCTTGTTTGTATGTCCTATAAGTTTTCCTAAATACAATTACAAATAATAATACACTGCTCACTGTTTACATATTGGTAAATTCGTAGACAGCAGCAACTAGAGAGACTCAGCATGCATAATAATGAAAACGAACTTAAATGGTCTCAATTGATGTCTCTTTCTTTGACTTAATTTTTACTGACTAGCTCTGTTGCTCTGCAGCCACTAGTGATGGGGAGTTTGTTC
Source organism: Willowsia nigromaculata (assembly GCA_034700605.1). Taxonomy (NCBI): domain Eukaryota; kingdom Metazoa; phylum Arthropoda; class Collembola; order Entomobryomorpha; family Entomobryidae; genus Willowsia; species Willowsia nigromaculata. The sequence continues at coordinate 30,036 of JAQIXX010000517.1, read as the reverse complement.
ACTTATTTACTTGAATTTTAAATGAAGAGGATTTAAGGTCCATTATATTCTACGAGCACTTAGCAGAATAAACAATGATGGTTTGCTGGGAAGGAAAATTGAGGTACTTTATTTTGCAGTATATTTCATTTTCTGTGGGTAGTTGTCACCATACAGAGTTTGATAACAAATTTGCACGAACTGCTTTATTTTTTTTGACTAGTTTTGTTATGACTACAACCAAATATTTTGGTTTTGGGTGAGGCATAAATTTTTATGTCATTTACACAACTAATTTCTCTAGAATATCAAAACAGTAACTGAATCCAATATTGCCGTCTTAAGGGAATTACGAAATGTTTATGATATTCGTTTTAAAACTGTCCAAAGTCCCAACAGACTTGACTGATTTCTTTTCAATGGGATATAACATAATAAAGTTCGTGTAACTTGGTTGTTTATCCTTTTCTTGCTCGTACATTTCCCAACATTGAAGGCTTGTCGTGTTCGAATACTTTTTTTTGCTTGCTTTCTGCTGTCGAAAGTTGGAGTAAAGAAATGTCCAACAACAACATAATATAAACTTCAGAGAGCAGAAAAGTCATAGACAGGCTGGCAGGCACATTGGAATTTTATTGAGCGAGTTTAAATGAAAAACAAGTTAGGAAGAAGAAAGAACTGCAAACAACAAAGAGCTCTCTCAAGTCTGTGGTAATATGGGTGAATGGACAGAAGAAGAAAAGTAAAGTGAAATAAACAGTTCCCCGAACTAAATATAAAGTAGGTACATGCACTATTTATAAAAGCTCCAAAAAATAAAGATAAAAGCTCCACATGTCTTTGTCAGTGGCAGACTTTTTGGGGAAACTAGAGAACAATGCGAAACTAATGGAATGCTAAATCCTCGATGTAGATTTTTTCGCTTATTGGAAACGCTTCCTAGTTATTGCTTTTATATAATGCACACGGAATGCGTCTATATATTCATTCAATAGAGCTTCATGGTTGACAGCAAGAAACTCCTTCACAAATTGAAAAAAAGTCATCCTCCATCCAACCTTTAATTTTATATGTCTAGTTAGCAATTGTCCTCCTGTAACCACTCATAATAAACCATTTTAAATTATCTTGTCATAATTTATGAATTTCTACCGACAAAAACTGAGCAGTAATTTATGCAACTGGTCTCATATAAAATATGCAATTGAAGGAATTGCAGGAAAAAAAGTTAATAGGGAAAAATTCACCATTCTAATAATATATCATTGATTAAATTGACAACACTAAATAAGCACCACTGACATCATTATGGTCGTTAGAGAAAACTTTATTTGACAATGAAGAAGTGCTATTTCTTTCCAACACAATGTATGATTGTCTCAGGGAATGAGCTGGTATTATGGAATAATGGAATGTATCGATGTCACTGGCATCTTTACTATTTTTACTTCAACTTTGTCTCCCCACACATATACAAAGTTATACAAGGTAGTGTGGTTGTAGCAGATGTGGCAATTGATGATGATTACGGTGAAAGGAACATTTACTACCAGCAGCAGTGCTGGAAAATAAGGCTAGGTACTTTCTCTTCATCCGCCACCACCACACGATCACGACACGATCATCATTGCTACTGGTACAGGGTGTCGCAGTGCCCGTGTTTTATGTGCCTGATCAACATCATCTCCATCATCTACCATCCCCGTTTCTTCATGTTTTATTAGCTTTGTTGAATACTTTCACATCGACAACATAATATGTAGGCATTGTACTCTACCATTCTCATTGCTGGAGTTGCATACACAAACATCACAGTATAAACTGCATATTATATTTATGGCGTTTCCCACTTCTTCTAGAAGCTAAACACCACCCGCAAAAATCCATTAGGTAGATAAATGTTTCCTTGACTCGTTAATAGCATTAGAGCAGCAGAAAGCTCACACATTACACCACTGCTGTAGAGAAACTCTGAAAAGACTGGAGTGCTTTTGCAGGAGAATAAATAGGAAGGGGCAAACCGTTTCCAGTAAAAAATAGAGCCAAGCATAAAATACTGAGAATTCCACACACTTTTCGTTTTAAAAACAAGCAATCTACCATCTTATGTGTATAGCTTATCAAAAAGGAGAAAGGAAAAAGTCGTTAAGAATGCGGCTGCTTTTGTTACATGTACATAAATGCATGAGCAGCATTTGAGAGTTGAGTGTTGCTTTTCTTCTCTCATCTCGTTCACTTTCTCTCAACAATGCATATACATTATGTAGCACTTTTACTTATTATTACACTCATCACATTTATAAAACTACAAGAAGAGAATAACGTATGGAAAGGTAGGTATGTGTGTGATATATGAGTGTGATGTCTACGAACGGAAAGTTTTAGGTGCAAGAGGGAAAGTAAAGCTCTGGTTATTGCCTTTATCGATCAGTAGAGGGTTTAATGATGTTTTTTGTCTTTTCACATTTTCTACACACATTCCCAGACAGACACTGCGGCAACCATCTCAATATCATTTTACCACACACTGTCTTTACAAAGAGAGAATTTTGCCCTTACGTTTGATTAAGAGAATGCCTGGATGAAATGCCTTTTCTAATTCTTCAACTGTGTCATTTTCTCTTACTTTTGTACATTACGACTGCTAGATTCTCTTTGCCTAAAAACTAATAACATATCCTCCTTCATGATGGCTAAACTCGAATAATAATTTGAACTGAAATGCTATTTTACTTTTACTACTGCTACAACCATACTTTCTATGTGTTTGTATTTCTGAGGTATTCGTGTTTTTTGGGTAAAGAATGATGAAAATGTGATGAATTCTCACTGCTAAAGCTATAAAATTTTGGTTCAACTACTGCTACTCTTTTAGCTTTTCTGAAAGCTTTAGCAGAAAGTGAAAAAGGAAATTAATCACTTGGAAATATTTGTTTTCTCTTCTTTTGTATTGCAGGACAATGGACGCCAATAATCTCACCAGCATCCCAACAGCAAATGGACTGGATGATCTCGTTCATCTCAGCTTGTAAGTCTTAATTACAATCATTATCATGTTGAATTTCTGCTCTCTCTTATCCAAATAGTTCTCCCTGTTGTCAGCACTTTCCTTGATAATATTTATGCATCAAACGAAAATTGCGTTCCCATTCTTGAGTTCTTGTAAGTTATTTGACATTCTTCTTTTATTGAATTCGACAATTGTTGTTGGATTGCCGGTTCTAATGCAAATGCATTTTTGCTCCTTCTACCACACCATAGCTGGTTGTCATAAACCCAAGTTTTAAAGAATATTTATGACCAAACTTTTTTTTCTTTTGAGTAACGCATATATTTGCATGCATGATAAGATCATCAGAAAGTTTGTAGTGGTAACTTCATTTTGTTCCTTTTCTCTCCCTCTTTAAATCAGCATTACTTAAGTCATGCATCTTTTGAGAAGGGAAAATTTTTAAGCACACAAGACAACTTTTTTTGTTATTGTAATGATATTCCCATGTTTCTTGTTATTTGTATTTGTACAGGTCTCGAAACATGATTAGCTCCGTTGAGGCCAGCCAGTTGAGTCGTTTCAAATCCCTTCGTGAACTGGATCTCAGCCGGAATCGGATCGAATTTCTCGGCAACCACTCCTTCCCACCTAACTCAACTCTGCACAATGTGTAAGAACAGAACCAATTTTCTTTCTGCTCACAACTCCTCCACCACCTCATATACCTCATCTACTACTTACTATGCCACTTTACTACCCACCACCACCACCACCTCCATCATCATCATGGTCATACATCGTCGTCTTCGTCCCCATAATAAATCTCCATCCTGTCTTATTATTACCCATATATGATTATTACTGGAGTATACACTTTGTATGCGTGAATGAGTGCATGCATGCATGCATGCATGCATGCCCTTCAAGCCTTCAAGGGATATGGATGTCATTTACACTTGCTCAAAAAAGGAGGAATTACCTTCTATACAGATTATGCATTGCGTAAAGCCGTGCATGGAATGGGAAACAGCTACAACAATTTCTTGCGACACCATCAAAGTCACTTTGTGAGAGCTTAATATTCTCCACGCTGCTCTTACTGCCTACTTGAAAAATGAGTGGAGGATTTTCGCTTTGAAAGATGGAGGAAAATACTGTTTTTATCACTTCCAGTGACAGTATTTTTCACCATCAAGTCACTCCACCTTCTTATCGGAATGCATATACGCAGTCATTTTGCACTTTACTCGTAATATTTACAGCTCTTTTAATGTACTTTGTATGCACCATATTATGTAGATTTACAATGTCATAATGTGAGGGAAAAAAGTTTATATGTTGGACATGAACTTCATAATATTATTTGCTTTCGGTGTGCTCCCATAAAAAGAGTTCATGTGTTTTGTGTGTGAGAAACGGTGGAGAATACGGCTTTACGCCATGCATCAATGGAGCGAGCGAACGGAAGCACTTATTTTTAACTAGTTGGTTCATTAGCCACTGTAATAAAAACGCAATCCTTGTCATTTTGTAAAATATTAACAACTTTTACTCACCAAAAATTCAAAGTACTTACTTAGTAGTTGGTATTTAGCAGTAGTGAAACTTTTGTTGGCCCTGTTGCTGTGCAGATGTGTAGAGGAACCAATTGAGGCATGCATTTTATGTATGGAATGCACACAACCATAATAATAACTTTTGTTTCTGCAGTACTTTAAGTTTGGAGGGAGTAGACGCACAAGTTAATTACAGAATAGGAAAGCTGAGGTTTTCCTCCCAACCTTTTCCTCCAAAACATCAATATTCCAGGACAAAATTAGAATTCCCTCATTACCTGTTGTGTTCCAGGCAGTCATAATAACGAAAGTTACAAAAGGGATGTTTATCAACGGCAGATTTTTCCGCTAGGATAACTCAATCTAAAACTCTTGACTAGCTAGCTTGGGTATCGTATCATGCTGCAAAATAAATTGCATATGAATCTTATTTAGAACCGCAGCGAATCGTAACACAAATAATGAAGGTATAAGCTCATAGCAATATTATAGCTCAATACACATTTCATTTGAGGTCAATCAATTTCTATTGGGGAACTCAGACATCATAAGCCTGGATCACATGCAGAGCTGAACATCATTACTTTGGGATCAATATCCTTTTAAATGTCACTTACAAACAAGCAATACAGGTGCTTAATTCACAGAGTATATAGACGTTATAAGAAAGTAGAATAGATTCCGGAAAAATAATAATGATCTGATGATGGATTTAGTTTCCATGAAAAAACGTTCATCATTTTGACTCTTTCTTCTTGGAATGAATTTCCATTATAACAGTTTCCCATTTTGTAGGATGTCATGACGCAGCTAACGATACGAAAATTAAAGTGTGTGTAAGCCTTCATCCGTAGTTGACATGCATGGCTTTGATTTGATGATGATGTGTTTTAGGAGGAAATGAGTTTTCATAAAACTAATTCCCTTTTGAGTCGTCAATATTGAGCCTGGACTGCTCTGAATTTTATCTAAAGCTGAGTAAAATTTAGTAAAATACTACGGAATAGAATATTTCTCCAAACTGTAGGCATTCTCATTTTGGCATAGTAAGTAGTAAACATGATGTTCGTTAAAATTGTGGATATATGCAAATGTATTTTTTCTACACTCTTTCAGGAATCTCGGGGCTAATCAAATTGAAACCTTGGAAGCTGGTTGCTTTTCGGGACTCAACTACTTGCAAGAACTCTCATTGCCAAGAAATAAAATCAGGACGCTTACAAAGGATCTATTTTCACCGTTGAAGAATTTGGAAAGATTGTAAGTTGAGAAGGAAGGAGAAACAGAGTACTTGGTTTGTTTAGAGAGCCAGCGTTCTACATTTTATACAGAGAATAGTCATTTGGACAGGGAGTAATAAAATAAAAATAAGTAGTTTTGGGACTCGCAGGGCGCTCATACATGAACACTATAAAAAAATCGAGTCGCGGTATAGCTTACACATGTCCCAATTTTTGTGGATGTAGTAAACCCCCGGTTGTCCAGCCAGAAATCCACTACTCCAAGTTTAAGCCTTTTTTAAACAAGTGGGCTATTATAAGCCTTAAAAGTCTCCTAAAAACTGTCATGGTGATAGCACAGCGAATGAAATTCAGTACGACGAGCACATTTGCATTTAATTTTGACAAACTCTCTTAGCCAACTCTCCTCTTTCTCTCTCCACAGGGACCTGAGCCGGAACAAATTGGAGACGATGGATAGTTTGAGGTTTCAGGAGCTCAAGCGTCTACATACTCTCAATTTACGAAGAAACCATATGGGCAACCTGTCTGATGCTGCGTTTTATGGACTGGAGAAAATACAACATTTGTAAGTTTTATGATTCTTGCCGTAGCTTTTGTAAAATTATTATTGGCTATAAAGGTAATAAATGTGTTTGGTAATAGACAACGCGCAAGACTATAATATCATAATATTTTATTTTCGAACAAATTTTCAATCGTTATTTTCGTGTTTCAAGAGACACTGGTATTTTCTCTTTTGAAATTTTTATTAGCCCACGGTATTTAAATTTTCTATCTTTCGCTATTAAATATTCACTTAGGAGCCAGGTAGAATTGAAAAGTAATCCCATCTTGGAGAGAATTGTGAATAAGTAATATGACACTTCCAAGGTCACAACCGCAACGTAAGGAAATTCGTAACGCAACAGTAGCTTCACCAGTAGTATTAGAAAAGGGTTTAAAATTAGACATGATATATAGTCCATACTACTCATCCCGAGGGAATCGTATAGTTTCCTTTAACTGTGCACAGAAGAAAGAGAATAGTAGCCAATTCCATTAGCGCAAAAGCGTCTTCCAGCCTGTTGCATTTGATTCGGTAAAACAAAATTAAATTTTGACTTTTTGGAGGAACGGGCCATTTATCTTTTGTGATGTTGATGATCATGCGAAGTAAACTTTTGGCAACCGTCTTTGCAATTAATTTTTAAAACGATATGATCACACAAATAAGAAGCTGGTTTTTTCTTTGTACATTTCTTTTTCAAGAAGTTTATGTGGTTTTTTGCATAAAGAAACAAACCATAAGAACAAGAATCCGTGTGGGTGGCATGAATTGTAAGTACATCATCACTACATACGTGCCATATTTATGATTTCACAATAATCGTAATGGTAGTAATCATCTTATTTAAAGTTGGATTGTTCAATTGGGTAGTGCTCATATCATGCAAGTTTTAGGTATGGTGGCGGCAACTGGTAGGATGAGTGTGTTTTGTATTCTGTAATGTCCACTTACAACCAACAGATCTGATCTTAGCTGTTATAATAATAATAGTTTTACCTACCTGAAGAAACTACCCAATAATATGCAAAAAAATTATATGAATGTGGATCGTCATAAAAACAACATTTTTAATTATCTCCAGCAGTTTACTGCGATTCCCACCTGTTAATTACAAAGCAGAGAAAAAATCACATTCTTGATTAAAAAATTAGGATGCCAACTACATCAGGCTTTTTAGCTTAACCAATAATCTATTTTATTCATGTAAAAAGCCACGACCCCACTACTACATGATGTTCTTCAATAAAACGCATTCGTGTAAGCATTAAAAAAGAATTTAAAAGTCATTGTAAGGTTACTACGTTGATGTAATGCCCAGAAGCGAGTCAATGAGAAGGAAATTATTCCAACCGAAGAAAACAAGTTCAACATGGATGAAATTATGGAAATATGTGCACAAGTACATGAAATGTCTTCAAGGGATTCAATCTTCATGTTGGTCACAGGAAGAATTTTTCTTTAGAGAGATGACATGAAAAGAGTTGTAACCTTTCATTACCAATAGTATATATTCGACTTTTTTATATGTGCATTTCTCGCCTTCACACTCTGCGAAAAAAAGAGGACGGCACGACAAAAGACGGAAAAGGCACTTGAACATTGGTTGTTCTCACCAAAAGAATTAAAATAATCAGAAAAGTAAAAGATTTCATTCCGCTTTGAAAGCATCAACTCCTTGTCATGCACAAGTTGGCGAATATCTTCGAGTGAATAAATTTGGTAGAATCTTTTTTTGGTGCCAGAAGCATTATATCATATCAAGATCGTCATGTTGCTCATCATATTCATAATCCATCCAGTTCCATACAAGTATATATCCTTAGAAAGACACTGAAAGCAGGGAGAGAAAAAAAAATTACATCAAAGTACAACCCGTTTGATAGATATATTTTTTTCCCGCAATTATGAGTACATACAAACCAGCAATAAGAGAAGAGTAGCACAGGCGTTTGAAAAGTGGTTGAAGTACAAAATATGCAATTGTAGTAGATCGAATCGGGCTACGATAAGAATAGGAAAAGCCTTATCAGGCTGAGGCAGGGCAGGATGAAGATGATGGTGATGTCGAGGAATAGATAAAAAAGGATGATGTATAGAAAAAGGAATTAGATAATATGCTGTACATGAGATAAAAAATGAAAAAAGGTGTTCATATTTTTGCTCCGTGTCTACTATCTTGCATACAGAGTGAATATTTTGTGTTTGGGTGAAGGATATAATTCATACATGCTCACTAATTAGCACCACATTGCCCATGGCATTACTAGTTCGTTAGAAATTCATGATTCAGATATACGATGCTGCTCTCATGTTGTTGTTTTGAGAAGTTTATTGCGTTGCGTTGTGGATCTGGATACGATACTACCTAGCCCATCAAAAGAGTTAACTCCTGCGTCTTTTCTCCGTACGTGTGTTTTATTATTATTTCTTGTACATATCGTCAAGATAATTAAATTAGGGTCGGGATCATCATATCTATAATATGAGAGCACCCATCATCATATTCTCGAAGAGAATCTTATTTACGCTTCGCTGCCATTTTGACAGGTTGAACTGAAACGTTTCAGATTTTGCATGATGATTATTTCTGTGATGATCCTCATCAGAATCTGATGGGATGATGGGATGTGAATTTGTGGTCTTGTAAGCAAAGTGGCAAATATTCAAAACTTATGTAACTTGTAAAATCGTCTGCGTAAAAAAATTGATCCAGCGCGGTGAACCAAAACGCGTAATCATTATGAAAAAGGCAAAAAAAGCAGAGCAACGACGTGACAAGATTTTATGCAGATGTTATGGTGATGGCGTGGCTGATGATTATGTTGTGATGAGGTTGAAATATTTTATTTATTATGATTTTTTTCTCAGTTAAAATGTTCATTATGAAAAAAATGTTGAACATGTAGAATAATTTCCCATTATATTATTATTGCATTATTATTTTGCCGTTGGCTTGTATGAAATATCCATAGATCTGTCATTCAAAATGTTGTGTTCATTATAAATTCAAAAACAAGAGCAGATTTGATACTGATGAAAAATTATGCTTGCAACAAGTTTCACAACGAAAAGTGAGAAATTTTTGATCTCGTGTTGAAAAAGTAGTCTTCAATTTTAAACTACGCACAATCATTGCTACCAGGTAATTACTGTTCGGTATGATACTCCAATTTATTAAATATCTTTGTATTTCTTGCATCTCCACAGGTACTTGGATGGAAACAACATCAAAACAATAGAGAAAAGATGGTTGTACGGTCTCCGTTCACTAGACTCGCTGAATCTGAGTCGGAATGAAATAGTGAAAATCGAGGATGACGCCTGGGAATACATGGAAGAGCTACAGATGCTGTAAGTACCTCACCAGCCTCTCTTAAAATTATTCATAAAACACTCCCTCTCCTCCTCCTACGCAACATTATATAATATTTTTAAAAGTCCCCAATCCTCACATCATTATCATCCATTACGATCTACGTTTCATGCAAAAACAAGCGCGAGCTTCTGTGTGACGCATAAATAAACAAGTACTTGAGAGCGTAAAATGAAAGGGTCGTCTTTTTACACGAAGATTAAACATTTCATGTTTTACTCCCATGTATTGTTTTCTGTGTATGTATGTGCACGCCGCAAGAAAACACAAAATTTCCCTTCACAACTACTACAACCCTGTATTATTATTAATTTTTTTGAATTGAGTACATGCAAACACATTAATAATAATAAAGTGCATGTTGGTATTAGGCTAAACTACGTATTTATTTTATTCATTGCATGCACACACACACAACTTTTTGCATTTCACCTTCATCTCCATCCTATTTTTTCCTCTCTGCAATTCCTTCACTTTAATTTGGCATTATTGTAGTTATTACCCAATTTAGGAGCAGAAATGAAGACTGTTGTGTAAGGAGGAAGACAAAAAATGAGAGCTTTTTTATTATATCATTGCAGTTTCGAGATAAGAAATGTACGTAGATATTTAAAGGTATACTTACTCAGTACATAGGGAGCAATTGTAAGAGTTAGGGAGATCGTAGAGGAGAGGAATTAGGGAACAAAACCTGTAATTTTCAACACGTACCACACATTAGAGCTCTATCGTTGCTGTTATTGTGTGCACGTTACCTTTACGAATCCTCCATTACATGAAATGGAGTAAATAAAGTATGGAATATGTGCATATCAGTATATGTACTTGTTTTTTAAAGAGAAAATGAGAGTGAGCTGGAAAAAATGGGAAAATGTAATTTGCTCGTGTGGTGGTGGTGTTGGTAGTTTGTGGCCATGGAGGGATGCTTTTTGTGGGCATCCAGATCCAGTGCCAAAGAAGTAATATGGGGGATGACGATGATATTATTATCATTATCTCTGGAAAATGCATGTTTCATAATATTGTCGACTTGTTTGTGTGTAACTGTTTTGTTGGCATGGTAAATATATATGTGGTGAGGATTGAAGATGGTCTAATTCAGAAATTGTAACTTTTCATTCAAAAAGCGAAATCTTTCTTGGGATGATGTGGTGGAATAAGGTGGTGGTAGTGATGATGATGGTGATTACATAAATGTGTTTTTGGTTTAATGGTGGAAAGAATGGGATTACTACGGCAATCATCATCATGAGTTGGATAATGATGCTGTATGTGATGATGACGATGATATGATGACCGTCATTATCAATAATATTATCCTGTGCTGTGTACACACCACACTTGTACCATATTATCAACCTCATCATCATATTATCATCATCAGAGAGGAAAGAGGAGAAAAGTAAAAGACGGCGAAAAAAAAGTAACCAGTAAACTACTGCTCAACTGCTACTTGTTCTTGGCACACGACACTTAATGTCTTTCACTTTTTTGCCGACTTTTTGAAAAAATATAAACTCACGCTGGGAAATGTATGGGAATTCAGAAGAGAGGTACTCGTGTATCATTTAATTTAGTCATGCGCACACATGAAGATAAGCATTTCATTAAAAAGTTCATTCTCTGGAATAAATTAATTTAGTGTCAACTGCTTCAGCCTACGCATTCTATGTCTTGACGCAGAAATGAAGAGTCCCTCTGATGTATAATGATTCAGCGTGAAAACAAAGTAAAGTAGTTAGTACATGTGATAATGAGGTCAATGATTAATTTTGAGCAATTACCGTTTTACAACTTTGCCTCCCACACCCTTTTCATTTTCTTCCTGCAAACACCAAGGCAAACAGATCAACGACTGAGCGTTGCTTCGCAGGGAAAATAAATTGCCTCTTCGGGATTAGAGATGAAGATGAGTGTAAAGCAAATACAAGGCAGAGAGGCACATACATAGGCACTCACTGAACTCTTGATTTTTATTAATATGAACTCCGCCTCGATCATTAAGTAAAAAACAATTACTTCCAATTATTTGTCCCATTTATCTTGCAAGCCCTCTGCTACTCTAGTAGTGTAGTTCAACTTAGAGTGAATGATATCCTTTCAAGTTTTATTAGTGAAACTAATTTCATTATTGCTGGGAAAACTACTGGACTTTGTGTACTTATCCGAAATGCTTATCCAAGTTATTTGAGAAAGAAAGATATGGAGGGCGTATATATGTATACAGCTCACTCATTCAAAGATGGATAAAAATGTATGCATGTTCGACTGCTTTTTTTACCAGCTCCACCAATAATTTCTTTCAAGAAGCATTGAACACATCGTTGTCACGTACTACTATATAGCTTTTCTAATCTTATCAGTGGAATTTCATGTGTGAGGATAGCAGAGCTACTACACACATCCGTCTTTTAATAGCCGTATTTATTAGCCCACTACTACTTATTACACGATTAGATAAAATTTAAGGGATCTGAGAAAGCGTTTCTCTCGTAAACGCTTTCCTTCAATAAATTGACTACTTTGTTCAAGCAAGACTTTAAGATTAGATTTTGAAGCAGGTTCTCACAAAAGATGCCTTATTTAGTAGGAGCAACACCAAATTACATGACAAATAGGATTAAAACATTAGAAATACGTGAGGGAGAGCACAGTCGTGGGGATAGGAGGGAAGTGCACGAGTGTTTTAAATGTGAGCAAAGACGTTTTTTATAAGGAGAAGTGAACATGATGGCAATATGTATGTACCTTATATGAGTCGGTGATGCAGGTGGTGCGACCTGTGTAAAACAAAGTAAGATCTTGTCGTTGTGGTTGTTGACTTGTTCTGATCAGTGTCCTTGATGAGGACACAAGAAAGAAAATGAGTGGCCAGCCCAACATGATTTTATACAGACTCATATAAGTCGATATCGATTCTCGCATAAGTCTATCGTCTCGTGATTATGAGTGTACTCCACTCCTACTTACTTTTTATATTCAATAGAAAATAAATTTGAAAAAAAAAATCAAAGCAACACCTGCAAGTGGTGGCGGGTGATACGCCACCACGACGAGAAAAAAAGCGAAGACATGACGCATAGTGTTCAAACGCGAAATGGCATGCAACATTTTATTATCTGTTTTTAAAAGAAACAATGTATCAAACTCATGTAGCATCCAGAAATAGTTGCTGAGCATTCTCAAACTAAAAGGTAGCTCTGCATATTCAAAATTGGAAACATTTTCACTCACTTCCACACCACAACACGTCGTGCACACATCCCATCACCCCCACCACTCACCACACACACGGCAAAGAGTATAATTCTGAGTATAATTCTCTATTAATAAAAAATGGAAAAGGTATTTTTCTAGCTGCAGGATAATATCCAGCCATCTAGTCAAGTGCACTGACTGATCAACATCATCATCATGACCACCATTCTTTGTTGAAAATGTAATACAAGCGTTGCTACAACAATGTTGCCCATGTAAAACTATTCGTGTTCAGCTGCAGCAGCAGCGCATCTCCTTCTCCGGCTTCTCTTTAAAATCCAGCCTTCTTCGTTCTTCTTACATTTCATATTTTCTTTCAGGCAACAACATCAACCTGAGAAGTAGACGAAGAAGCAGTAGTAGTAGGCTGCAGGAGATAAAATGTTTGAAAGCGTAAAATCTAGGCTGGAAGGTATAAACCGTCAAAACGAAAGATGGATTGTGATTTTACGAGCCTCTCCTCTCCAGTAGAAAAGAAGAGGCTCGTTTTATATTACAAGCTAAACATAATCATCATCTTCTATCATGGTTACACATATAACGCTTAAAAACTACTTTGTTCAGTTTCTTCCCATCTACTTCCATACGAGCAGAGAAACAAGGCAAGTTTTAGTTGCAATAAATGTGTGTACTATTCTGTCGGTTGGGTGGTTTGGTTTCGTTATGTATTTTTTTCAAAAAGATTTTCTTTCTCTTTGCTTGCTTGAGTTATTCTACAACTTTACATCACATCTCCTCATACATTTTCAGCCTCGAGCAACATGTTGTTATTACTGCTACTCTTTTATCCTCTGTTGCCCGGTTTTCTATTTGGTTATTTGATACACAAGGAAAACTTGGTCTATCACCATAGTAATCAACGGGATGGAGTTTCCTTGGAGGATATATTTTCTGTTTTCCTTTTGAATGAGTTACATTATAACATTATAATCACATGTATGAAGAAGCAATATTAATATTGTCATAATATGAAGAACAGTAGTAGAATGAAGCGTAGGAAAAAATGCATATAAACTTGCTCGTAATAATCAACCTCGTGGTATTAGTGAGCGTTAGCAGCCTGTTGCTGACTAGAGTAAAATGAGTAAATTGAGGTTCTTGACGTTCCTCCAAAAAAGATGTGATCCTTATTCTCCTCGCATTCTGATTTGGACTTTTTACAGACTTCTTTAGAATATTAAATTAGGTTGTCGTTTCTAATCATCTATTTTATAAGGCAGTATTTAATGCAATGCAGAAGGCTGTTGATTAGCGTACCTGATTTTTATAGCTTCTGGGCTTAAAAATTCGAATGAGAATTTATAGAGGATGTGGAGGAAAGTATGATTGTAAACGAAGGTGAGACGAGTAATGAAAGTTGGGTACAAAGTAGTTCTACAACAAAATGTACCTCTAACCGCCAGAAAATTTTTAATGACGGTTTTTATTGATTAGTTATAGAGTTGGTATGTAGTGTAGAGGAATAAATATGATTGACTTTGCTATGAATATTCATTCTCCCAATGGGAATTTTATGGCTTCGTGTGAATGTTTATCCTTCCAAATGGGATGGAAAATTTTAGCGCAGAAAGAAAGCAGCATTCTATTTGGTAGCAAATATAAGCTCACTTTCACGGTTTCCTTTGATGTAGAAATTTCTATAGGCTATAAAGTAATGTGCAGAATAGCTATAAATTTGCAGATGCGGTTGTTCCCGGAAAGAATTTAATACTTGGAAGCTATTTTGCAAAAAAAAAACTATAAATGAAGTTCAAAGAAAGATGAAAAGTTGGTTACAACGCAGTTTTAGTTTGAAATTGAAATACAAAAATTGATAGTAGTGCTGTAGCTGATGTGGTTGAAGTTGGTAAGATTTATTTTTCATCTTCTGTAATATTTCCATGTATACGAAAGTAGAGCAAATTGTGGTGGCATGCCATTAAAAATAACAAATTCGATTCAAGTTTTGTTGTTATGTACAAGTTTTTCTTTTATTGGAGGGCATTTGTTGGGTAGAAATTTTAATGCGCATTTCCCAAGGTTCTCCGCAGCTTCTCCTCCTGACAGTCTTCCCCTAACCTGAAGCTCTACTGATATTTTTCACGTTGTTATTTATTCATCGCTGAATCAGTAATAAATCGTATCGCTGCGTTCGTAAATGTTTTTGGATGACGGGTGGGTGTGAAATATAGCCTCTAACCGTTTTGTCTACTCCGGATTCAAATTTTTTCCTCTATCGATGTCTGAATCTAAAAGCGACTCCCTACCAAGTTCCACTCCTCCTTGATCAATAATTACACTTTCAAATCATCCAGCCGTGTTTGAAATCTACCACCACCTATATTTTATAGCCACCTTTGAATAATTCCAAGTATTTACATGCATTCTGGTCGCCTCGGATAATATCAAAATGACATGTTTAATAAGTAAATATGATCTGCCAATAAAACTGGCAAATCCCACAAATATTTTTACCAGTGCTCATCTCCATAATTATGGACAATGTGACCATAAAAAATAATGTGTTTGTATTTATAATAGTCCAAGAGTGAAAACAGTTCACAGATCACTCAATTGCGAATTACCAAATAAGTTGTAGCAAATTTTGAAGATGAAAAAAATGCAGAAGCCGCTTATAGAATAAGCGTAGCCATCCGTCATGTCATTTCATATCAGGAGCAAGATGAAAAGCAAAAATAAAAACAAGATTTCATTTCTTGTAGCTATCATTATTATTATAATTTCTCATTCCTCTTTGACTCTTTGGGCATGGTCCATAAAATGCTCAACGCCTCCAACCAACCAGGAATAATAATAATGATAATAAAATTCATTTTTCATTATGATGTTTTGCTAAAACATTTGTACGCTTCTCAGCAATATATGACTTTCTAGTGGTAGAGTAGTGGTATTAATGATAAAAATAATGATAATAATCAATGTATAAAAAAGTGATAAAGCAAGTGTGAGCGACGAAGAAGCGACTGAACTCTGGAGAGAAAGAGAGCGCAGAAAACAGAGGGAGATGGTCGTTAAGATTTTTAATTCGTACTCCTCCAAATGAAAATTGTACTCCGCCATAAGTTTAATGCAGTTATGATTTTCATCTAGAAAACAAAAGATTCATGTTGTGTGTGTGTGTAAGCATTTGTACGAGAACGTGTTTCCATCTCTCAAGCCGATGAACATGACATATAGCAAAGTATAAAATTGAACCGCAGGCCAAACCAGATCAGAAAAGCAGAAAAACGTTGTTTCGCTTCTTCATTTCCATTTCCATCATGGATGATCATCAAGTTTTTAAGCTGGTCCTCCTCTCTACTTATTATTATTACTCTGTGCAAGAGAAGCATGTTGCCGAAGAACTACACTAATCCTGGTTGCCCCTTCGTGTTATAATTATTTTTGACTTGCCCTGGCTGGCCTGACGGTTTCACTTGACTGGACTCATGGTTGAAACAGTGTTGCTCCTCTTGTTGAGTTCCTGCTGCCTCAGTTGATGAGGAAAAAAGGCATCCATGCATTTTGAATATCCATGATCCATGTCCCAACCCAACAAGCAAGTCCAGAACTCCTTAAATTAGATGAAAAAAGTAACCTTAAACCAAACCACGTCACCACCGCGAAAGAACTAATTTAACTAACCTATCGCGTTATATTTAATGGGTTTTTATGGTGAGCAGTGCAATGCGTATATATATATAGGTATGTATGTATGTACGCATATCATGTTCAACAAAAATATTTATTGTTTCCATGTTTTTTTTTGGTTAGGTCGATTTTTAAGAGAAGCATTTCATATCACTTGCGTATATAGGTACACCATCATGTAACCCAACCACCTATGAATTATGGCCATAAAAATGTATAAAGATTAGTAAGAGGATGCAGATGAAGGGACCAAGGATCGTTTCGCTCCTTAATCTTATTCCTACTGTGTGAGAAAAGAGGGGACTCTTCTTCCTTTCCTCTTAAAGAAAAAAAAATGTGGATAGTTTGTTGATGTGGTAAAGTGGTCTTGGTGGTATGGTGTAACATACTTAAAGCAATATTTCCCCTTTTCAAAACTTCTTCCTTTGAACGTCGGCGATTGAATCATTATTGTTGTTGTTATTACACTGAAAGTATTTAGTCTGTATTGTTAATACAAATTGTGATGCGATGATGATGGCGTTCTTCACGCACGCGGCATTATTACATAGATTGGTACATGTATAGCAGCAATAACAATGTATTGTCATAATTAGAAAGTGGTGTATTCTTGTTGTACCATATTATCCAGTTGTCCCATCACTCGATTTCATTGTCAGGGATGAAGGTGCCTTTTGCCAATAAAATAGGTTGTGGGTGTTTAACAATCAATATGAGTATCTTCTCTATTCTTCAGCAGAGTGGCACTGGCACATTCCATCACCCACAGCTCTGCATTCACATATTGTTGCGATGTCTCCTGGAGATACTGAATTAAACTGATGACATGGGTATGAAATGTATTTATTTTTGGCATGGATGGATGTTAAGATTGTGAAGAGAAAAATAGCATTTTGAATGTCACCCGCTGGCATGAGTTTTCTATATTACAAGTTGTATTTAATAAAGGAATGGATTCAATGGTGACAAGTATTTGTGGACATTGAAAGAACAGAATTTTGCCAGTCATGCTTGGAAGAAAGGTATCTCTGATATGCTTGCTAGCATTCCTTTGGCAGAACCTCGCTGGAATAAATTTCTTCGAAGACATCTTAAATCATTTTCTTCTTATAATGACCTGAGGAAATTCTCATATGATTATGCTGATGGGACACTACCTCTTATTTTTTTATTCCGCTCGCACTGGACACCTTCATAATATCACATTGTTTCTCCATTCGGCTTTTCCTATCGACTCTCGTCGATATTCTGTATTCTTGTCTCGGCTAAAAAAATCATCAAGAAAATATTATAAATGGGCCGAGCATGAGAGTGAGAGTCGTGGTGTGGTAGAGAGAGAGAGGAAAAAATCGTGTTGGCTGTAACTTTTAATCTTGTTGTACATCTCAACATTGTACGCAATAGCCATATCTAGCTATAAAGAGAAAAAAGAGAAGCGTTCTAGTTGGGGGATGAGGGATGATTGGAAAAAACGGCAATAAAATACGACCATCCTTTCTGATTAAATGTCTAATGAATAACAATGAATGACAAGGCTATCTGATTAGTAGTGGAATGGAATCCTTCGTGCCGTTTCTGTTATCTCATTATCAGCATTTTTTGAAATTTCATTGCAAGAGGAGAAGCATACACACACAAAGCACTCTATAATGTTAGGCGCGCAATCAACATTTCCAGAATAATGTATAGGTTTTCTTTTGTATCCCTGTCAATGTATTTAAAAATGCAACATCCTACATGTAAATTCCATTTCCCCCGATGAAGCAGTATGTTCACTGGTCATTATTATCATGGAAATTTTCAGCTACATTTATGTTCAGGGCACAAGCTCATCCTTTGTAAATTTTTCATTTCTAAATAAAATCTAAATGTTGGTTGTAAAGAAGCCAAACTTACAAAATGAATGAGCAAATGTGCGTTTTTTACCTCAATGATAATCGCTTTCAATTAAAAAACAAATTGACCACTGCTGTATAATTTCAGAACAAGAAGAACCGGCTGCTGGTGTCTATAATGCAGTGGCTTTCTACACATATTAAGAACATTGCGTGAATCTTTAATTAGAGCAAACATTATCAGCTTCCTTAATGGCCATCATTTTGTATGTGAAAAAAATGTATTGCATCTGTTTTAAAAATGAACACAAGCTTAAATGATACAACTCGAAATGATAGAAAAACATGATAAAAAAGTTGTCGTAAAAATCACACGGATGGAGGCTTTTCGCTCCTCTTATCTAAATAAACGAACCATGTTACATTATGAGCATGATCATCAAAGGATTAGTTAGTGCACATGTTATAATTCCAGCGTGAACACACACGGACACGAACACGAGTGAAAATGTAGACATTAAGTAAGATGCATTTCCTCTTCACCTTTTTTCCACCGCAGCTCAACTTCAATTCTTTCTCTACAAATTTGTTTGATGTTGCCATATATTAGTAGAGTGAGAGTAAAACTATTTTTGTTTCATGGACTAACTTAATATTTGATGAGAAATACAGAGAATGAATTAGAAAATACAACTAACAGAAAAATAACCTTAACAACCAGTTTGATCTTGATGAGAATTGTTATCTTTAGTACGAGTATTATTGCATTTTTATCACTCTACAAATTTCCTTCCGTTCTGTATCACCATTATCCACTGATCTCAGTCCTTCCACCAATTTCATCATTGGATGCGTATAATCAGATTATCTATCCAACACTCTCTTTTTGGTAGTAAACGCAACCAAGTCTGGTTTCTTTCCATCTCATCCATTCACCACATTGCATCTTTAGAGAGGAAAAAGTTAATGAGAACGGACAGGTTCTTGATGAAGAACAAAAGGGTGAAACATTGAAGCTGAGAGGGAAAAAATGTTGGTTTATTTCATTGGAGAAACTATAGAGCGATTAGCTCACTTCTTTATAGGTACCTGTGTATGTTATAAAAATGCAAACATAACAATGGTATTTTCAACTGATAGTAAGATGTCCAGTGAGATTGGTCATAGATACCTGGTTTTCTCAGACATTCGTAGTATTTGATTCAAACTTGACTACTCTATCCTGTTTTCATTCGTATACTCATATCTGCATGATTTCACTGTGTATATGGTTTAGATGGACAAAAGGATAAAGACGAAAGTTAAAGATGAAATAATACATTTCAATGACCAAATTGTATTTGGTGATCCAGTCCAGTTTTTTTATCTGTGCTGGGGAGAGTTGTTGAATGCTGCTGCGGGTTGAACGGTCGTGATCTTCTAGTCTCATATTTTACCGGAGAGATATAAAAGCTTACCCAAGAAACAAAACCCTTCTTGCGAGATCCATCTTATCAGATGTGTTGCTGAGCAAATTATAATTATATTTTTTTCTGTTTGGGAAAGGCGAGATATATGTAGCATGTCTTGGGGATAGCATATTTCTAGAGAAGATAGAAATAAATTAGAAATTTTAGTAAGCTCCGTCGCACGATACAGAAAACATTGGAGTGTGCCTAAAAACAGATCCAATTCTCATAACATATTCTCAGACACACACAAGCTCAAAAGATTTTTGTAGATATTTTGGTATTTTTCAATAAACGCAAACCAATATTCTTTGAAAGGAGGGAAAAAGATAAAAAATATGTAGTAAAAATTCATCTTAAACAGTACCAATGTACCTACTTGAGAAAAACACATCTTTCTTTTCTCGTCTTATTCACTCCTCTAATCCAATTCCATTGTCAAGAGATGTACCTTCTTCCTCTTCTCTCTGGCCTTTCGTCTGCTCTTCCTTTTTCATTTGTAAAATTGAATTCTGAACAACTGATTCTTGTTCCTTTTACTTGCCAACGGATCTATTACTTTTTTTCTCTGTGTCGTTGATGGTAAATGGTAATGCTTTTAAGTAGGTACTCAGTTGGCTGGTGAATTTCCTGGGTGAGCAAAAGAAAAAAATGTACACAATACTGACAATACAATGTTTTTTTCTCGCTTGTCTGTCAGTGCGTAATACGGACTCAACCAAGTATAAAAGGTTGAAAGGAAGAAGAAGAATAAAGAGAGATGGATTTCCAAATATTTTATGTTGCCTTTTTTTCACATCTAGTACTCTGTGTGTATCGTTGAAAATGGAATTTGCTCATTCTGCTTTTATAAGAATTCATATTTGCAAACTGGATTTCCTCTTTGAGAGCGAAGAGCTATGCCACAAGAGAGATGGGAGTTGCTGAAAGGGCACTTCTCCTCTTCAAAGTTTACGTTTCGTGGTAGAATAGCAAGTAGGACTGGAGTTGCAGAAAAAAAATAAAAGATTTTTCAGCGTCCCTTCCTTTTCCAAGTAGGGAGAAAACATAAGTAAACATCCTCTTTCTCTCTCTTCCAATCTCTTTTTCTTTCTAGTCGAAAATTCAACTTTTATTTTTACATCCAATCCAAGCTGTCCACTTTTTACCTCCTCCCCCTCCCCTTTCATCTGGGAAAAGTTCTCCTTTCCTGTGTTAAGCTTTTTATTTCATTTTTTTGCATAGGTACACACTACGTAGCTTATGCCTACTCAAATACGTATAATGTACCTTGTTAAAAGTTGGCACTTACTACAGAGAGGAAATGTAGTTTTCTAAGTAGCATTAATTAAGTCAAAGTCAAGAGGAGGAAATTGAAGGAAAATACATTATACGAACATTTGCCGCGTTTTAGATGCTTTATGGATTTCCAGATTTTAATGGAATATGAAAATAGAGAGGAGAAAAGTTGCTATTTCAAGCGTACTTGAAACTTATCACTGCTAAAATGTGTTGGTTTACTTAGGACTAAAGAAAGACTAAAGACGTTACTGAACTCCATAATACTTTTATTTTTACTCATCTCTAAAACTTCTTACGTGAGAATCATGTCAAAAAGTAAAGTTTCATAGGAAGAATCCATCGAGCTGAAAAAACATTGGAGGAGAGAATGATTTGAGCAAAAAAAAAAATGAAGAAGATGAAGATGGGAATAAGAACAGACGTTTTATATATTTCTTTACTTTCATCCATTTGCAAAAAAACAGTATCCCTCTGCCCAGCTGTAATTCATACACTTGTCATGTACGATCAATTAATAACTCTTCAACATTTTAGTCGCGTTCTCATGCCAACAGAAAATAAAGTTTCAATCTTAAGTCCAAGAGCCTCAGTTTATCAGATAACTACTTTAAGGCTTTTCTCATTTTGCATTATGGATATCACATCTTTACTCAATGCTTCTTACATTCTTCTACTTAGAAGGTCCCTAGGTAAAAGTCTTAAAATTACAGATAGGTAGAGAGACACAGAAAGAATGAGAAATGGATGTAGTGTAAGGTCGAGAACGAAGAGAAAGTTGCATTTTCCCGCTTGCTACCACTAAACCCATTTTTCCCCTCTTCTTAAGTCCGATAAAAATAGCTGCTCTGACGCTCTCCGATACTAAAAGCCTTTTAGTGAAAAGCATCATCATCATACTTTGAGCAGAGAGAGGAAAATAATAATTCAATATGAAAGCATCGTAAAAAAAACTCGGTTTCCAACAAAATAGATGGGACAACCAGTTTTCCTCCATATTTTGTATGCTTTTTGTTACAAAGTATTTACACTCATGCTTTCGTGCTGTGGCGATGATAATGATGATTCCGTGAGAGAAATCGTGAGGAAACTGAGCTGAAATTTGATTTACTACTGCTACACGATATATTGTCTGTTGAAGGAGAAAACACACACACGTACACACATTCTTTATACGCTTATTATAATGCAATATCCGTATAGGAAAGCGTGACTGAGAGATAAGATGAATGTAATACTTTCTTTCCTACTTTCCCTTCCTCTTCCTCATGGATAATATGGTTACATTCGCTGGTAATGCGATTCACACACGGCGAGTTTTGGAATGGAGCCTGCTCCTCTGGTGCTTTTGTTCCCACATGGATAAGAAATATGTACACTGATATAGCTGAGAACTAGGAACTATTATACGGATCAATCTGACTTCTGTCAATAGAATGGATTTTTATTTCATTTTTTGTGGGGAAGTATGTCAGCGGGAGAAAAGCCAGAATAAATGGAAGCAAATGTGGTGGAAATTGTTGAGTATTTTTGGAAGTGAGTGTGCACAAGTCTTCTTCCTCTGCGAGTTGGGAATGTGGGAGATATAATGTGTGGGAGAAAATTATCCAAATGTTGCACACACACTACTGGTCCATCATCAGCAGTTATATAGAAGCAGAGAGAACAGACTAGAATATATCATTCCTTTAATTCCACTCATGTCACTGTTTTGCTTCAGGTTGATATCCACCACTCTGTGCGATTTTTCCTGGAAACATATTGACTGTGAAAAAAAAACTTTCGTGTAAAAGTGACTTCTCATGGTAGTGTAGTACTCCGAAATTGGTTAGGTCGAGTGAAAGTTGCTGAGTGTCCTGTCAGATGAGAATACATATAATCCATTAGAGGAAATAGTTTTCTCTTTTGTAGTTTTTGTACAACATGAGAAAAAAGCGAGGCTCGATTAAATTATATTATGTGTGAATCCTTACTCGCGTGTGTGAATGTACATCCATGGCTTTTGGCATTTCTGTCAGAAAAAGCGAATGCCTTAAACAATGAGTACTTTGTACACGCTTGTATGTCATGCAGCCTTACCACAAAAGAAGAGAATAAAATGCTGCAAAAGTTTTTTCTCGTTTTTTTTGCAATACCGACTACCGACTTACTGCATTGGAGTCAGACTTGAGTACTATGCATGTGTCTCATTTCCTTTTTGTGACACATCCCTGTGCATAATGCAATATCCGTTATGCGGACTCCAAGGTTGTTGCACTGAGTGCGATATGGTGTCAAAAAAAGGAGTAAAAATTACTCGAGCGACACACTGCTTTTGATGTATGGCAAAATCCATTTCTGCTTAAATTTTTTTCTATGGAAAGTTCATTTTTCCTTTTCGCAAAATTTACGATGTCACCTTGATGTCAATGCTGTTGCTACAGTGGCAAGTGCTCATTCTGGTGCAATGGTAGAACAGTTTTGTAGATGACGTTGCACAGTTGCTCGTTTGCTATCCTATAGTCCCTGGATTTTTAATTAAGTTTTGTGAATGAATGAGTTCAAATTACTGACTACACAAGTTACTCTTTTTTGCTTGCAGGGATCTCTCCTACAATCTCATCCAGGAGTTGTCAAAGCGTAGCATGTTGGGTCTAGGGAGATTGAAAACTTTAAACCTCAGCTTTAACAAACTCATGTCCATAGAAGAAGAGACGTTCCTACCCCTGGAGAAGCTGGAGTTTTTGTAAGTCATTTTGATTGCTAATGACATGAATTTGATTAGCGACGAGGCCAAGTCAAGCCATGCCACGACACCTAATTGACTGCGAGGGCTGATGATGTTCAGTGCTCAACAGACCGAAAAAATACTAATAATTTTTTTCTCATTCCACAGAGACCTGAGCAATAATGAACTCTCTTGGGTGTTGGAAGACATGACAGCACCTTTCAAAGGATTGGGAAGTCTGAACACGCTAAATTTAGCATCAAATCGATTCCAAAGTCTTCACCCGAAAGCTCTCACTGGACTGGTCTCACTGAAAACATTGAACCTGAGTGCAAACCCGATAACCTGGATTTCACAAAAGCCATTGCAGGAAGTTCCCGCTGTGCACCTTCTCCTCTGGGATGTACACTCCCTGGCATGCGACTGTGAAACACTATGGCTTCAATCTCACATCGCTGCCATTGCGTCTCTCTCCGTGAACGGGATTTCCAAACCTAATAAGCATCGCAATAGAGGGAGGAGACCCAACACCAAGAATGGTCCCTTCTGTGCTTTTCCTCCACAACATCAAGGGAAAAGCCTCATGGAAATCCCAGCGCAAGAACTGAGTTGTTCAGGTTAGTTTCACCCCTGCCAACTCTATTTTTCAGTTAATATTTTTGAGGTCATTTTCATGAAAAACAACAAATGATGATGACGGGAGTTATAAAGCCTTAAATAGGAAATAACAAAGAGACTTCATGAAACGCATTCCCTTAACATTTCTCTCTGTGTATTGAGGGAAGCCATGCTGTGCTTGATGTTCGTTCGTGCCAGCAAGATTTTTTAATAATTTCACGGGTGTATATTGTACGTGTCCACAGAGCGCCCGCTGCGTCCGGTATTTTTATTGGAACCAAAGACACAGACTCTCTTAATGGAAGGAAGTGGGATTTTGAACTGCCATGTAGAGTCTTTTGCCAGCACCCCACCCACAGTTATTTGGAAGAAGGATCATAAGGAGTTACCAAAGCATTTGGTAAGTTCATTTGTTCGTGTTTTATATGACAAAGTATAGTATTTGATTCCAGAGGAATGCGTGTTTCTCTCTAATATCTGTAAGCTCAGTGTCATAAGTAAGATTGCATTCTTTGTTTTCTTAATAGGAGGCACAAGTAGTAAATCTAGAACGAAGTCTTTCCAACGGTTCTGTACAAATTAATTCCACGTTGCAACTGAAGAATGTTAGCTGGGCGGATGTGGGAACGTATCAATGTATCGCACAGAATCATTTGGGGATAGTGTATTCAACTAGAGCAAATGTCACTGTTCATAGTAAGTCTGTCCTTGCCTTCTACAAAAGTGTTTTGTACGAATACATGATACATTGGATTATAGCATAACGAATTGTGTGTTTTCTTTCCAGGTTTTCCAGTTTTTGTTAAGAAGCCCCAAAACGTGACTGTTCGTCTGGGGAGCAATGCCAAACTTGAGTGTTCAGCAAAGGGATCACCAACGCCAGAAATCGCTTTTCAGAAGGATGGTGGAGAAAACTTCCATGCTGCTGTGGAGCGTCGATTCCACGTCATGCCCAACGAAGATGCTTTCATTATCACTGATGTCAAACTTACTGACAAAGGTGTTTACTCCTGCTCTGCTCGTAATGAAGCTGGCGAGATCAAAACTTTTGCTACAGTGGTCGTATTCGGTAAGAAATGGTAGTTTATAACTTAAACTAGCACATTCCAAGAACTTAATAGATTTCTTAACTAACATACTTTCCTCCGGTTTTTTCAGAGAGACCAAGTTTCAGCGAAGCCATGGAAGATGAGCGAGCAGTTGAAGGAAGCAATGCAATTTTAGAGTGCACCGCAAGTGGTTCACCTCAACCCGTGATCTCATGGAATAAGGATGACATAGCAATTACCAATACCAGTGAAAATAGTAGGTATCAGTTTAAGGATGATGGTGCCCTACTGATAATTAAGAATGTTCAAATGGAGGATGCGGGGCGATATGAGTGCTTGATTAGTAATGCCATAGGATCTGCAAGAGATTCATCGTACTTGACAGTCTTACCTAGTAAGTTTTTATTATACTACAGGAGATTTTAATTAATATAGCAATCAATTAGAGAGAACATTTCTTAAAGCGTATTTTGTTGATTCTCCAGGTTCTAGTGCTAAACATTTAGCGTTGTCTCTCCCAGAGACTATTATATTCATAGCGATAGCATTTTTCTGCGTTGTGGGAACCTCAGCAGCGTGGTGTGTTTTCTTTTATCGAATACGAAGAAAGCATCAAGCGAGTCAGATAGTGGAGAACGCTGCATTGCGGAGACATTCAATGGCTCGCTATGAGGATTTGGAAGAGAACCTCCAAAACTTTTCATCTTCTCATGCACCTCTTCCGAATTACCAGATTTCCAAGGTGCACTGTGAGGATGATGGTAGTCAATCATCTAGTGGTAAAGATAGTGGTACTGGGGACGACCTAACGGTTGAGGTGGATGGCATTGGTGCGCCAGATCCTGAAGAAGGTACTTTTAATTAGTCCATTCACAGCTTTATGATTACAGTATACGTATTCACCGATCTAACCGTGCACAATCTGCATTTGTGTTTTCAGAGTCATTAATGAGATATAGTCGAAGGAAGCCAGAGATGGAAAGTTTTTCAACGTTTGGTGGCACTCGGGCCTCCACAGCTCGCCTCTCTCAGGCTCGCTTGGACGTTCGGAATGAAGTTGGCGATGTGATAAGTCTAGCACACCATCCTGGAAGGGAGTTTCTTACCATACCCCGGAAATATCCAATGCCAGTTCCACCCCCTCTAGTAGTATTACCCCGTGACCATTTGGATGTCAATGATGCAAGAAGTGGTTGTCAGAGCACAACAAGCAGCAGCGGCTACAGCACTCTTGGAGTAAGAACTCCAGCCGGTCTCACCAAAAATCGTTCACACAGCGTCAACTCAGAATCGGAAAGTCTGGGTGGAGGACTACTCGCCACCAGCGGATGCGATTCAGGTTCTTCCAGTGATGGTCTGAGCAGTAAAGGTGATGAGGTGTCCCACACGGAAAAAATAGTCAATAATGCAAGACCAGTTTCCGAGCATCTTGGAACATTCATTGTCTCCGGCAGCAATACCGCTGCTACTTCTAATCATCCCGGTGTCGAGAGTGGGGTAGTTACGTCAATTTCAACCCCTGTGTAGTAGCTTTCAGTTTAATTTAAAGAGGAATATTTCCATAGCAAAATGCTATTTCGTATTGTCGTTGTTGTATTAGTAGCTAGTGTATCTTATGAATACAATCACAAGAAGTAATTCAAATATCGTATTATTATCAAGTAATTTGCAACCACATCAACTGTAACACGGTGAAAACTTGTATTATATTTCTCGCAAGTTGTCATATATTCAAAACTTGTTTGTGTTAGGTGTTCTTTAACGGTTACCGAAAACGTCGTATGTCTCCCAAACGGAATATTTATAATTTATCTGAAGATGCGGCTTTAATTATTTATATATTTTTATTAAACTTGTACGTAAAACTGTAATTAGTAGATTGTAAGAACCGATTGTGTAAATAGTAGCTTGTGCTTAGTTAAATAAGCAGTCGTTAAAAATACCTTTTTTCTCAATAGAAATGAAATTGAATCAGATTCATTTATTTTTTTGGAGTACTCAGGTTTACAGAGGCAATCAAATATTTATACAAAAATATTTTACATATTTTAGCGGAAACTTTAATCATTCATTGAGTTGAAAAAAGAGTACACATGATGTTAAACAACCATTCCTTCAACTTTACAAAACAAAATACTTTTTATATCTACCACAGAATGGTACACCAGTCAGCAAAATGGAAAGTGTTTTGAAAATTTCCAATGCTTGCATGATTCAAGTGTAGAGTCTGAGTTACCAAGGAGACTGGAGTTTTAGCTTCCAAATTTGTACTATCTGTTTCCATGAAGATTTTAGTTAATGTCAGGGTTCGAGATACATGCTAACGAAATGATACGAAATGAATAGGCAGCTTTCAGTTACTCACTTGATGAATCATGCATTGGAAATTGTTCACACACTGTTTCCAACCCACTCAAACAATAGTATAGTAGTACAATTTGAAGTAAACCTTCCATATTTTTATACTTGTTCATAATTGAAAGTAATTTTATTCTCTAACATTTTCCAACTTTCGCTTTCACATCCTCCATTTATCATCCATTTCATCGATTAATTAGAAGACTAGCTACCAGTCAAATCTTTTTATTGATTATTGAATGGAAATCTAAAATCTCATCTCCTACTTAACTCTCCCTTCTCCCTGTTTACATCCTACTATAAATACCTATATAACTACCAATCAAACTCATTCACAAACTTTTGGTTTGTTAGCAATCTTGGACTAGAAATGAGCAGCTTATTTTTTATGTGCCAATTATATTTGTGTTGCAATACTTTTAAGTAAATATTGAAATAGTTCTAGTGAATTTTAGATTGTACAAACGCAAATGATGTCTTCTTCAAAAACGAATTTTTGAATGACATTCCATCATTAAGAAACATGAGTGGTATTGTTATTGTTGTTCGTAAATAAGTCGTTGATTCCGTTAAAAGAAATTTAATTCATTGTTAAATGTATTCAATTAAAACTTTTAAGTGATGGCGAGAGATATTGAAAATTTATACGTGTAATTTAACAAAATTATCTTATAACGAAATTGATGATAATAACGATTTTTGACTCATGAGACTGGTAGCGAAAAAAAAAGGTTTTAAGACTAGCTAAACTGTGGTAGAAATTTATTTAAAACCATTGAGCAGTGTTTTTCCATACATTAAAATCCAAGGATTGAAATGTACTGATATGCAATGATTTACTATCGTCGTAACAACCATTTATAATTAGTAATCTAGTTTTATATTAGATGAAATCTGAAACTGAATAAAACAATTTATCCACATATTATGTTAAGGTAGCTTTATATGTATGTGATGGAGATGGAATATTATATAATATGTGCATGTTAAAAAATGTACGCAGATTCTATTGTGTAGTAGAGATCATAAATAGAGAGGTATAAGGATGAATTGTATCACGAAAGTTTACGCTAACGCGTCTGATTACTTTTTAAAACCATTTGAAGGTTTATTGAGTATGATGTTGTATATCACATCACAACATTGTGTTGGTATAATATATAGTAAAATAATCCGATTTCGATTAATTTATCGAGTCACTCTTATCAAAGGGAGGACTCACCATCAGTCATTAAAATTAATAAAATCGTGTATTGAGTAAACCAGTTTATGTGACTTTGTTGTATTTTTTTGCATTTTAAATTCTGTTGTGCTCTTAAACATTCACCATAATCATAATCTTCCGTCATACTTTTCATGAACCCCTTTTAGAACAAGAAGAACCAGTCCCTTCAATCACTTCACTTTCAGTCACCATAATCATTTTTCCATTCGAGTTTTACCTCTTATTCTATTCATTCTACAAATTTCACATTGATATCTTGTGTTCCATGAAAACGCATCTCTCCATGTTACTTGGCCACCAATTCGCATCTCCAAGTTATCTTGGGCTCCATCATCTTTCTATTCCATGTAATTTTTGCCGCTTAGAAGCGCTTCTAAAGAAATCGATGAACAAAGTTATTTATGATAAAAACATTTTGGAAAAAGTTTAGTATACGGCCCCGCGCCGATGGCGCCGTGCCGTATATTAAAAGAAAGCCCTTGACCTGGGGAGTCGAATGACGCCACTCTCGGTACCCGCAGATGAGGGATTCGGCCCCCAGGGGTAATTTCTCAAGTAGCCCCAAACGTGCATTTTACATGCATTTAACATGCATTTTACGTGTCTCACCTCACCCCAATTAAACACGGGAGTGTGGAATCACCATTGCAAAATAACTATTTTTACCAAACTTTACCTAACCCAACCTAACCTCGCCTAACCTAACCTCACCTAACTTTATCTAACCTAACCTTACCTAACCTAACCTAAATTATCACAAAATCAACAAACTACCGAAACCAAACCTAACATTTGTGATTCATCGATGATTCCAAACTCCCGGTCTCAATTGGGGTGAAGTGAGACACGTAAAATGCATGTTAAATGCATGTAAAATGCACATTTGGCACTACTTGAGAAATTACCCCTGGGGGCCGAATCCCTCATCTGCGGGTACCG
>JAQIXX010000516.1:0-56590 GCA_034700605.1 Willowsia nigromaculata | reverse complement strand
CTCGGTCATGTTTGACGAGGAGCACGTCGAGGGCAGTCCTTTCACTGTTAAGGTCGAGGGCGAATTCCTTATTCCTGTGGAGAAGGTAGTCGTCACCGGAACTGGGATCAAGGAAGGACGCAAGAACCAGTTTAACGAGATCAACATCGACCCCCGCGAGTCTGGAATTACTTGTAAGTAAAACAAAGGAACAAAGACAATTTTTTAAACAGAAATACACATGAGTATATGACGAAAGCTAAAAATAGACAGGGAAAGCTAAGGTGAGCAGAGCAAAATGTGGAGGAGAGATGATGAGTGTGGTGTTAAAAATATGATAAGCTTAAAAATAAAGTGAAAACACAGGATTTTATAAATAATGTTGACTATTTTCATCACATCTTCCGTTTTTTATTGTTGGATCTTTGCCAACAGTTCCATTACAGTACCATTTGGAAGGAACCAGTAAGCCGGATATCAATTTGCGAAACAACGGAAATGGCACTTGCACGCTCAGATACAAGCCATACACACCAGGCGTCTACAAGCTCCAGTTGAAGTACATGGAGAAGCACGTGCCAGGAAGCCCTTTCCAGATTCGCGTCAAGTAAACTAATCTTTGCCTTTAAAAAAATATCAAACAAAAAAGAGGATAATTTTAACACTCAAATTACAAGACAGAAAATACATAATTAATTATTATAAAAATTCTTATTTTAAGGATATTACATATTTAAGTTATCACTACATACGTTACTTAGTCGAAAAGATATACCTTCCTAGACCAAAAAAATTTCATCGCTTGCCTCAAAAAAACTCAATTTTGAATTAAAGGCTACTCAACACTTGAAATCTCTGTAGAAAAATTGATAGTTCCTCGTAGATAACTTGAAATTATATTTAGTCAAGAAATGTAATGTACCTACAAATTAATGGTGCGCAATTTTAGATCAGTTACATTTTGGAACATGCAGCCAAAAGACTAACTTCAAACCAGCATCAGAGCAACTTCCTTTGAAGAAGCTTTAGCAGGCGGACATGAAAAAGCTTTGACATTTGCGCTTTACTATTTTTTTTCCTTCTACACGCAATGCTCATTAAAACTGCCTGTTTAATTGTAAGACATTTAAAATGTCTTTATCTTAAACATCGTCTGTAAGTAAGCTTGAATGGATACCCAAACAAACAAAAATGCGGTATTCTCGTTAAAATTGTAAAATATTCTGAGAGGAATTCGCGAGTCAGCATTTGAAGAGACAAGAAGAGAAAAGTGAATTTGTTTCAACAAAGTAAAACATAATAGTGTTCATTAATTATTAGTCACCATCATTATTAGCATGTATACTTGCTTGATTTTTAAAAGAATTATTATTACATATTTAACGGAAAAAACTACAATGACACTCTGTGAAATAATCTAACATGATATACGTAAGTAACAAATAAGGAAAAAAACTAGTGTTTGATGGTCCACTACTTTGTTATTGAGAATGCGACAGAACCAAAGCGAGCAATTGATCAGTTAACAGAATAATGATGACGATATTGGAGCTGCAAAAACTGCGTACTTACATTTAAGTAATTAATTATATAATTGTTATGCAAGCTATTATATGATGTTTACTGAAGGCGAGAGAAATGTTTAGTTTTGTTGTGGTTTGATCTGTAATAAAAGAAAGTTTATTGTAAAAAAAACTTATGATTTTACTGGTTAATTTGCTATGACCTGAGTTTATATGGCTGTGATATAAAATATTCGAAAAAATCTATCATCCTAAAAAGTCAGAACAATGGGAGTATGTTGAGTCTTATGGTTCACCTTGATCACCTTCGTCATTCGTCGTCTCAATGAAATGAAAGCTAAAAAAAGCCAAAATGTAAATATGTTTTAGGTTTTTTATTCAATTTTTCACGCAAATACATGACATGACCATACACAGGTAAAGGACAAAATCAATATCACGTTATGTTTTACTTCCAACTCATGCTAACTTTAACAGAGTAACCTGTATCATTAACGCGATATGGAACGCTGAGCGTGACATCCATTTCCTCGTGGCGATCCAGACTTCCAGGTCCTAATGTAGTTTTGAACGCAGTTTCCACAAGATTGGTGACAACCTTAGCGACAGCGTCTTTCTGATATGCAACAGCGGTGCTGGTACTACCCACGTTTTGCTGACATTGTTGATTTTTGACGTTTCCATGAATGGCTGAATTGACTGCACAAAACAAATTCCATTTCATAGCATAGACACAATTTTTGACGCCCCAGTCCTTAAAGATTCTCTCATTGCGTACTTTCATGTCACTGCACAGCGATGAATACGGATCAGCGTAGGAAATCAAGGAGTCTGAAGGGATTGCCATTGGATAATCGTCCTGTTGTTGAAAAAACGGTTGAGACTGGAATAGTTGGAGAATATCAACGTGTATAACGTTTGTCTGCGCGTTGTAGTTGATGTACCTCTGATTTTTATTCATCAAATCCTGAAGTCTTTGCTTCGTAACGGTCGCAAACTCCATTAGCTTCTTCATCTTTGCTGGTGCAAGTTTTTCCAGCATATCATTGTAGGGATTGGCAGGGTCTATGATGAAGTAGTCGCGCTTCAAGATATCTCTGATGCCGACTACATTTGGCACCAAAGACTGAGACCTAGCAAGAACAAGCTGGGTGGGTGGGACTCGAACCCATTTATTTTCATATGTCTCTTGGAACGCCAACTTGAAGTAGTTCAGGTTACAAATCCAGCCAATAGCACGGTTAAACGCACGAAGAATACATGGAGCGCCACCCCTTTCTTCTTCGTCAGCAGCGGCTACTCCCACAACCTCGAGGATGTAGCCCTTCCCAGAAACTTTCCCTAGCCCGACAAGAGACTTGAACCAAAACTTTAGCAGCCGAATGAGACAATGTACGAAACTGCTTGGGTGGGACTTGACGAATGCTACCTGCTTGGGTGCCAGCGACAAATTGTACACATAATATTCACTGGGATTCTTTGCAATCAAGTCGCAAACTTGACGGGTCTCCAAGTTAGCAGCAGGGAGAAGATCAACCTCGATCCCGTTTTTGAAGTTGAATTGAACAGAGTAATCGGTGGGTTGATCAATGGTCCCTTCCTGGATTTCCAGCTCGTCTTCATTGAGCACAAGAATTTGCTCAAACTCGTCCAATACTTTTTTATAAGACTCGAATGATGGTTTAAAGTTATTCACAGCGATTACGAGGTCCATATCCGGCTCGAAAATTCCTGTTCTCTTTCCCACACTTCCAGAAATCAGAACTCGGGCAATGGAAAATCTTGACTTTGTTTGAAGTGTTTGAAACACCTGAAAAAATACGTTTTAAAAAATGCATATATTTAATAAGCAAGGAGAAAGTTGAGTAATGGTCTCTATACAATTTTAAAATAATATATTCTGCTGTTTGTCAAATAGAGTGTGAGGATAACATTGAAAATAAGTTGTATTGAAACTTATAAATTCCAAGTTAGATGATTTAAAAAAATCTTAACTAACTTTGTTAGCCAAACGATTTCCTTCCTTGTAGTATTCCTCGGAAGGGATGATCCCCTTTTCCGCAAATTGGTAGAGAATGCTTGACACATCTTTTTGAAAAGTGTCCATTATGTAGCTTTGTAATTGATTTGATCACTAATCTTGACTGATGTTGAAAACCCAGACTACTGAAACTGGATGATTGAATTGAGCAGAAGGAAAAATGGAGAACGAGTAATTGAATATAGTGGCGTGGCTGAGGAATGAGGATAAGGCGTGGTGTGGGTGGTGGAGGAATCAGTATGAATTAGTATATGGGTTTGCAATTTGCATTGCATTTGAGCTGACGTTTATGACGAGATGAAAACGTTTTTAAGAGGTGATTACGCAATGGAATCGTACATTATTTTTTACATTATACATATAAAGGGTAAGCGCCAGACACATACAACTTATTAGCGTTCTGATAATGTCAAATCTACAGTTTGATGTAATATTTAATGGCAAACGATGAATGAAACAAAACTGCGTACAGTACAAAGTACAATACACACACTGCATGCTGCATTTCATTGTCGGGGCTACCTGCATTCTACATTAAGTATGTATTGTGTGCAACTTGCAACCGCCAGCTTCCACTAATGACTTACATATGTCACCAAGTTACCACCGCTTTAACACTTAATTGAGACAAGAGTGAAATAATGGTAATATTGGTAATTCGTAATGGTATATGTGATGAAAGAAGAAATATGAATTCCTTACACATTTGTATATTTAGTGAAGTCATTTATTGAAAGCCTCAAAGCTTTATTGAGTTCTTCTCCGAAATTAGGAATACAGACTAAAATACTATAATTTAATCTTAGTCTAATTATTAAGTCTAGAGTCTAAGTTATTCGCACGTTAGCAGTCACACAATTTGAAAATTTTTGCTGTCCATTCATTTTAAATCTTTATTACATCCTAATTGCATTTTCCCCTTTCTTCCTTGAAGACAGTACGATGTATCTTAAGCCTAATAATATAATTTATGAATATATACAATTAAGCATAATTTTTTTCGATTAAACTGGTCAATTAACAACTGGTCAAGACATGAAACAAAATTTTTGAAGTAGACTTTAATAGTAAAAATTTTGATATTATATTATTTAGTGCAATCTTCTTGAAATGGCTGAAGAGAGCTCAGAAGAGGAAGAAACTAATATACTATTAATAGTAAGTGTTTTTTGTCATAATTATATAACAGTTAATATTTGTACGATAAAATACCTTACATTCACATAAATAAGTCAATTCAACACATAACTCTCGAATGCGATTGCACAAGCCCAACTTTAAGTCTTCAACTTTAAAGGGTATGCATAAATGCGCTAACTACTGCTCCTGCAGCCATTATCCACAAATTATAATTTTTACTCCCAACATTTCCTCCACTTGCCCTTCCCCCATCGCCATTTCTTTGTTCGAACCAGCGATCTCTTATCCTCAAGCTTTCACTTAGCCCTTCAACAAAAAATGCGTCTACTCCCATGTTTAGATAAAAATCGAGCTCCTCTTCTTTCGTTGTATTTGTTTCACATTCCACTGCACATCCTCTCCAACTTTTCTCCTCTGAATGGTAAATCGTGTATATTCCAACCTTGAAGCCAAGTCGATGTGCATATCCCACGGCATCCTGTGGTGTCAGAAATCCTCCTAATCTTTCAATATCTTCCTTGTCATATGTGACATTCTTGTATATCACCTCATTTTCCATGCCTGTGTAAAGCAATTCTTTCCAGACTCCCAAATATGTCGTCTTATTCACCAGATCCAGCATTCCACTGTATGTAAAATATCTTAGATTTTGAGTGTCAAGCAGGGTCAGCAATGTCAAATCCGAGTTCTCGCTCAAATAATTTATTGTATCCACTTGGAAACACTGCACCACCAGAGGACTGCAAGGAATATCTTCCCCATTGTATCGACATTTGTTGTTCAGGTATCCGTTGGTTTTTAGGACATCAAGAAAATCATTTTCCATACGGTACTGCGTGTGAAAAACGTCATCATTATGGTAGTGGGGATGTTTCAGTTCGGGAATGATCCCCATGATGAAGTCATTGTCATCATTTAACGAAATTTCCCCGTTTTTCAGTCTTCTCCACGTGTCCTTGTGCACTGCGTCCAAATACTGTTGAAACGTAGGTATTCCATAGAAACCATTAAAGTACTGAGGTCTCCACCCAGTTCCTTTTTGACTCACTCGCAACTTGGACAACTGCGCCAAGGTGAAGTCACTTATCAACCAATCGTTTAAGATTGTCACGTTTTTTCCATCCAAAAACAAAGTTTTATTTTGTGTCATCAGCGATGCAAATTCTATGTGGCTGGACACATCCGTGCCTTCTCGTAAGGTGATATCATGGTGGCATACTAGAATCCCATCTTTGGTCATCACCAGATCCGGCTCCACGTAATCCACGTTTGTCAACATGGCTACGTCGTAGGCAGCAACTGTGTGTTCCGGTAGAAGAAACTTATCGCCACGGTGAGCAATAAATATTGGCGGACTATCTGTTGAGTTGATGTCATTGTTGCGTCCTCTTCTGGGGAATATGCTCCATGGATGGATTTCGTTTGGAAGGAGTAAAATCGCTATTGAAATTTGTAACAACAAATTATTTCCCTTCAGAGACGAAACCATTGCAGGAAAAAAACTGGAAACGGTTTTTGCCAGAAAATGAAAACGCGTGCTTCTGCTTTGTATATAGTAACAATTGTTGAGGAAATATGATTTCCTTTTAATGTTTAGCATCCCATGATGACACTGACACTAGTCCAAGTCTCGTGGTTGATGGAAGTGTTTTTGTTGACGATGATTGACTTTTGAAAAGGCATATATATTTGATAAGGTTAGATAGATGTATAGGTATACCTATACAAAGTTTTTCACTGTTTAACTGTAATATTTCCATTCATGCAATAAAGTCAATACTATGTCTATATGTAAACGATAATGAAAACGCAAAAGTTCATGAGCATGCAATGATTAGCAAAGAAATTTGACAGCTTGAAATGCTCATAGAATCAGAGTTTGAATGCTACAGGAGCCACTTGCACACAACGTGTTTAAAATGCTACTTACTGAATGAAGTAATGAATGGTAGTGTGAGTACACTCGTAGTTCAAAAAGGGTAAACAGAGGCTCATTTATGTGAGTAAAGTGTTATCTGCCTTTTCATTTTTATCAGTTAGAACGAGAATGGTAAATTCTGATGATTTTGTGATTTGTACAAAAGCTATATTGTATGTATGGAAAAATCCACCAACAATCAAGAATAACGATAAATTCATTAGCATTATGCAGCAGTATTCAGTAGACACGCATAATTACAAAGATATGATCAACTTGCATGTTTTTGACGAGAGTCGATATCCAAGTAAGGAAGATACAAAAGCAAGTAGGAGAAAGGTGTGATATTTATGTGATGTATACACGTAGCGCCATGGATGGCAAACGCAAGAATAATTAAAAATGCAAATGTTATTGAGTTGAGCTGCTAATGAGTCATCAGATTTAGATGTGATAACTGATGGAAGATCTTAAGCCTTTTTAAATGTTTGTAAAACCTAATTAGGTGATAGATTAGTCGATTGACTTGTACTAGAGAAAACATATTATCTGGAATTATTTAAGTAAAAGATGAAATGCCTTGACTGGAGCAGCTAATTTCGGAAAATGATAAATTTACATCCTGTAAAATGTAAGAGGAGCGGACTACCTATTGTAACTTTGTAACTTTAAGAGCTGACATGCTGGCAGACATTAATATATTATCTATTTAAAAATATGAATTCGATGAGCTACGCCAATTTTACTTTTACACAAGTATTTTACAATGAATGAAGCCTGTTCAATATACGACCAGCAGGCAAATAAATCTTTTAATATTATAATGTTGAATTCCACGAATACCTCGAATGAATTATTCATTAGCTTTCGTAGTAAAGCTGATCCGAATGCAAAACCAATGAAAATTCTACTGAAAACTTGAATTGCATGCCATACCTACATATCTACCCCTGATGTACCACGTTGTTGTGCATTATTGCAAAGTGCAATTCAGAAAGCTTTTATGAGCTAATTGGTCATGTAGGACAATTTGAGACTGGTTCTTCTCAAATTACTCAATATTAGGTCGCATCAATTCGGAAC
Source organism: Willowsia nigromaculata (assembly GCA_034700605.1). Taxonomy (NCBI): domain Eukaryota; kingdom Metazoa; phylum Arthropoda; class Collembola; order Entomobryomorpha; family Entomobryidae; genus Willowsia; species Willowsia nigromaculata. The sequence goes on along the minus strand of JAQIXX010000516.1, from coordinate 48,906 downwards.
TTATGAATGTATGCTACTACAAATTCAAAAAAATATGCTGCTAAAATAAACTCAGAGCTCAACATATTGGAGTATAATTAACTACCTACTAGGCATTCTGAAATCAATATGTGCCGATAAGTCTCATACTTTGTTCCAAAACAGGACAGTTAATCCGACAGGTAATTATGATACGCTGTCCATACTTAAAGAGTATATTGGATGCATATCAATATATTAAAATAGATTACTATAAGCGTTATTGTGGAATAATCTCAAATTATGAGAATTCGATCAATTACCTTTATGTAGCAGGTATTTTTGTTTTTGATACATTGCAATTTATAAAAGTCCAGTACACTACTGCAGTGCTTCCAGCTTTAAATAAATTGCATCATGAGTCATATCATATCGAATCATATTTCATCATTCATCATTGACGTGAGATGGAGAACAAGTTCATGGATGGGTTACGGACTGTTGTTATAAGGACAAACAATGTTTACATAACCTGAATACAAGTTCATGCTCTTCATTCTAAAATTATATTAATTCACCTGTATTTTCCTTATTTATTGGTAATATGCTTCTAAATTGCTGACAATGTTGACATGACATATTTTTTACATTATCTTTCAACTATCAACATAGGAATTCTCGTATAATCAATAATAATCATGCATTCAACACGTGCACGTGTGTTGAATGATGTGATAAAACACTTTTAATATAAATCAACCCAGACAACACACCAGACACAAAGGTTTGCATCCATAGTCTCTGACAAACTAAATCTTTTCACTCACTGCCAATAATGCTTCTCTGTGTACTAGTTTGTTATTTCATGTTATTTATATGACGAACATAATTGCAAAAAATTAAAGTACAAAATTATGAAGGCATTAAAATTTTAGGCGCATCTATGTTATTAAAATTCTTGTATAGAAAAGATTTTATTGTAAAAATTGTGGTACATAATATTTAGCAATTATATATTATGAACGTTTTTTTGCACATTACTTAATAATACACAGTTTTCAAGTCATTATAGTATTTTTTAAGTTCTAGGAGCTTCGCAAACAAAGCGGTGCTTCCTTTTGCACCTCTGGAAGTTCAAACCGGTACTTCGTCCATCCACACAAACACAACCGCAACTCGGGCAGTCATCACAAGGTTTTGGGGATGCTGGTCCCAGTGGGCATGGAGGTGTCTCATCACATGTTACCTCTGGAGGGGGACAATTGGGGGATGGCGTCTCACACTTTACGGGAGGTCGGGTACATGAAGTTACCAAAGGTGGACAATTTACAATTGGTGCGGAACATGCCACCTGCGCTTGCGTGCACGTTACCTTGGGCTCCGGACAATCGACCTGTTCACAAAAAGCATTGATAGTTTAACTTTCTGAAATACTATCAGAATTCTATAATTTTAAATGGTACATTACAATAGGTTCCGGGCATTCAATTATGGGTTTGTCAGTACAGTTCACAATAGGGTCAGGGCAGGTAACTATTGGCAACGGGCAATGCGTTATGGCTTCATAAAATCAAAAATAATTACGAATCCAGTTTTTCTTTAAAACGTTAGACAAAATAAAAGTCGAAGTTGATACTTACGCGGTGGACAAATCGTCTCGTTCACTCGACAAATCTAGTATATTTAAAGATTGGAATAAATAACGGATAAGATGCTTATTACAAATTATTATGCATATGAGGCACTCTTAAAGCTTAAATAAGAATTATATAATTGTATGTTTTCCCTCTGCTGCTATGTTCGTAAATACTCACCTTTACTTTGCATTTACAGTCTTTGCAATCTGAGTTCCCGCAGTCGTTTTCTTTCCCACAGTCATCTATACATGGTTCCTCTGTAGAGCAAGGTGCATCCACTGATACATTTTGGCAAGGCAATCTGTAACTTTCACCTGTCAATAATCGTACCACTTATAAATCAATTCATGTCCCAACTTGCCCCACCACAATGAAATCTGTAGTTACAAATAGTTTTTTACATGGTGGACGGGTTACACTGCATGGAGGATGCTCTACTTGACATTTCTGTGGAATCGCTGCGCATTCTCCTTGGGTAACGGTGCAATTTTGAGGCTGGACAAAACACTGCGGTGGAACCACGATGGTACAGTTCTCACATTTTGCAGTACACTTTGGTCTAATTACGTCACACTTGGGTTCCTCTTCACTTTCGCATTTTGGTTTAATGCCGTTGTCAAAACTGATAAAAAGAAAAAAAATCGCAAGCTGAAACAATTTTTAGAATTCAAAAACTTCACTTTTGAGATTTACCCCAATTTCTCATACCTGCACTCCGGAAGAGTTACATTGCAATTAATCATTTGACACTCAGGGGAAAGCAGAAGACCGTTCTCACAGTCAGTGTCTCTGTCAGATTCTCCTTCAATGTATCTGTCTCCGTATGGAACAGTTACCATCCTTGAAATAAAATTCTTCGAAGCTCTGACACTTCTTCTTGCTTTTCGGCTGAGTGGTGGTGGAGGTAGTGATACAAGCGTGTCTTCAGGGGTCATCATTTCAGTGGTAGTGGTAATCATCCCGTCATCAAACTGTAGAAAGTCACGCTGGATCAGTGGGCGTGTATTATTTGGAACGTTCCAGAAAATTTTGCTTGTTTTGTCCCTCTCTCCAGCGGTCCAAACTACCATATTAAACGACTTTAAAACATCTACTGCGTTTTTAGTTACTAGCCTAGTGTAGCATGATCATATTTTAAAACTTACTAAATTCATCATCACTCTCGAGTACCCGCAACTGTTTCTTAATTTGGTTAAGCTCGTCCGGATTTTCCAGCACAAGCAAATGATAATCTCGTCCTGTTCTTCCTGATAAATCTTCACACGTCTCTCTTGCTGTTCTGGCGTCTGTCTTGTCAATGCTTAGGAAGTACTCGGACTTTGCAGTAGAGAAAAATGACCTCAATCCTACATTTCCAAATACAAAGATGAATATCAAACAATTTTGATATGTATCAGAAAAAGCTGTGATGAAAACAGTGCATAGAATGCTTGCAAATGTTGAAATACCTGCTTTTGCTAAAATGCTTATTCCGATTCCATCATCAATAGCTGCTGGACCGTTTGTCGTGTCGGTGCTATTTGTCATGAATTTTGTCGCTAAATTTCTTCGCTTTGGGACGTCTGGTGCTGAGTCAGCAGAATTCACAAATAGTGTACTAATCGCAAAAATTATCATGGAGTTTTGCGGGGATACCATTTTTAAAACTTTTTAAGTACTCTTGTGTTAAAAGACTATGAGAATTTTGAATGATTAAAGTAGTTGCTTCTTCACCCTTTTATATATGCAATTTTTTTGATAATTTCTCCATTTATTTCTGGAGACGGAGTTCGTGATTTGTGTCAATTCAAAATTTAGGGCATAAAGTGTGATTGTTTGAAAAAGATATGAGGGTGATTTTGAACCAAATCACATGTGCATTTTACTTCAAGCTTTTACAGCAAAGTTTTGATTTTTTAATTTAAACACGCATTTTAAAATACATAAACATTATAGTGACCCATTTATCCAGAAGTTTTACCCCGTAAAAGTCAGGTGGAGTCCCATATTTCGGTTAAAGCTATCAATATTTGACTTGTCGACGGTAAAAACATTGTGCTTTGTGGATTATGCGCGATCGCGACTTTGTTGCAACCTGTAACAAGTGACCTGCATGGATAGCAAATAATACATATATGATTAAATATTGCACACGGCACTCATTCACTTGGTTGTTGCGATGCAATATATGCAATCAAGTTTCAAAATCAAATAATCAAATGAACAAATAAGTTTTGGGTTTGTTCAAACGTATTTTACTTCTTGAGTAAATAATTGTCATGTTGTAGACGGAGTCATGAAACTAGGTATAGATAACATGAGACATTTGGTTGGACCAATCAAGCTGATATGGAGTGTATACATAGGTATTATAAATCCTCCAGCCAGTAGGTCGGTGTGTCTGGAATAATGTGTAATGTTTGTAAATAAAAGCGAATTACACTTTCCAAGTATAATCTTTTAACTTTAATCTTTTATGATTTCCTAGAAATTTCCTAATTCGAATTACAAAGTATGACTGGCTTTATGTGTATGTTTTTATTAAGCGTATTTTTGTGGACGTTTAGATATACATACGTGAGTAGTAGCAAGCCAACTAAACCCGAGAAATTCATTCATTCCATGAAACATATTTTTAGCAAAATCGCAAACCTCGCAATTATGTAGGCATGCTGGGTTAATGTCATTCATTTGTCCAACTTTGCACTTTTTAAGAAAAACGGTACAAACAAACCATGAGCTGCAGATTTTCTTCACGAATATGTAATCTCGATATCATCCGAAATGCAATATTTCTACTAGAGTTCCAGGATAAAATTACAGTCAAAGGTCTGCTGTGTAAACAATGTAATGCATAAAGACATAACCTTAATGCACGCTTGTGGTTTCCTTCCTGTCATCACGTCGTAGACTTCTGCTTTCTCTCAAACTGATATTCAGCTCTATTTACTCAATTCATGACGACGTTTCACATGCCTTAAAATGAATTCTCCGAAGCTACAATTTCTTCATTCTGCTCCTGAAGTCTCAAGTCAGCGGCAACGGAAAATACGACTTGTACTAGTAACCGCCATAACTCCTTGCTTTCAGATTGTCCTAAGATCAAATAGCTTATGATTATTCATTTAATTTACGAACCTTTGTACATGTATCCGAAATAAAAAAAAGTGACATTATAGACATTTCAATACTTTCACTATACAACATGGGTGAGATACTGCTGGAAATGAGAATCTCGGAAGAAGTGGACAAAGCTGCGGAAGGCAAACCGGAAGGAACCAGTACCTTTCTCGTGCCATTCTTCAATTTCTTTTATTACTTTCTCCTTGTTCCATTTAAGATTACCCTTGATCCTGAAAAGCAGCTCTACCAGTTGAAATCCTGTCTGACAGTTAGGGTAAGCACTAAGCACTCACTTATTACGTTCTTATATGAGACATTTTACATGAAAAATCTCAAAGAATCCCAACAATTTTTCAGATAATTTGTGCATTTGCTCACCTGCTGGTGTTTGTGATGTTCTCTTACACAACCGTGCTTACCCTTATATTCCTCCTAAGAAATAAGGAGCCTGCACTGGTTCTCGCGTTAAACCTAATCAGCAATCTCTCCGCCTTGGCTGCCTATGTTATCATTATGAACCTTTTGTGGTGTCGTCAGCAAGATTTTCTTAAAATAATTGAGCACACCCGTGTGAAAAGATTGGTTACAGTACACAAGGCAAGGGTTATCATCGGATTGCTAGTAAGTGTTAATACTTTCATGCAGTTTTATATAAGACTAGTTGCCCGAATGAGTGAAAACTGTAATTATTAATTCCTGTTTCATTTTCAGATTTACGCTACAATATTTTTCCTCTTTGCCTCAATAAACATCACAAATTGGGTTGCAATTAATGACGAAAATTATTTTAATTTACTTTCATTCCCTATTACAATGGATCCTATACATAGCGGGAATATGACATTTATTGGTTATCAAGCAGCAGTCTTCGGAAAGCAGAATAGAATATGCAACGGTATCCTCCTTTGCTTAATTCTTTACACCAGCATGTTCTACTTGACCATTCAAGGTATTCTTTTGGCATTGTCTCTGACTCTGGGACAACTTGGAAAGCACTTTGCTGTGCAAATAAACGACACATCTGAATCTGAAGCTCATGCTTGTGACGTTGGAGAAAGTATTGCAAAGGTGGTAATGCATTTCATCAGGAGCTACTTGGAATGATAACAGAATCTATTGATGTAAATGTACATAATGTAAATCTGTTATCTTAAAAAAACAGGGGATCGCATGCTACCGAAAATTGAAAGAGATTTGTGAGGAGGTGAGTCGTGTTTACGGAGCCCATTTGATGGCTTATTATGTAACGTCTGTGTCATACTATGCGGAGGCACCGCATGTACTCTTAGGTAGGAGGGGAAACATTGAAAGAACCGTTTTGGCTTATTTTGTGGTCAGCGGAGTGGTTTGGATAGTGGCTGCTGAATTCCATCATTACGTACTTATAATTTACTATGAAGATTACTTATCATTCTTGAAATGATTACTTGAAAAGGGTAAAGTAATAAGAAATCAAAGTAAATTGTTTTAAAAGGTACGGAAAACCATGCAGAAATGGATAAGAGTAAACTCAGACAGGAAATTGATGTCCCTTGAGGATCGACTCAAATTGCTGGCCATCACGAATGAAGTCTCTTCCGATCCGATCGCTCTGTCAAGCAAATACTTCAGGGTAACATACAGCCACATCGGAACGGTAAAAAATTTATTTTCTATTCATATTGTATTTAATTGACAATGTATACGGGTTATCGAACCAGGCAAATTCCCTTTTAAATGAAAGAAAAACTGTATTTTGTAGATGGTTGGACTCATCCTCACATACGGAATAATTGTTTGCCAACTTTATCATAACAATGAAGAGCGATCATAAACTATGATCGGACTACACTACTATGTACCTAGTTTCCAGACGCAAGACCATGATTCCGGAGGATGACATGCCTCAACAGCGAATTTAATGTAAATGGAAACTCGTTGGATCCTGTGGATAGCGTCCGTGATGAAATACAAAAACATAAACACGGACACATTTGGTTAATGTTAAATAATCAATGGGTGATTTTGTATATGTCAAGGACATGAAATAGTTAGATAGAGTATTCTCTTAATGAACATTTGCAAGCATCCATCTCGCATACTACTAATGTAGGTTTCCCTTCCCGATTCCCAACTTCAAATTGAAACTTCCAAGCACATCATTGGTTTTGGTGCTTCCTAAATGTGGCTGATCACTCATGTTTGTCTGGTCTCTGTCACTCTCTACTTCATTAAAAATCTACATACATACAAAACAAGAAATAGAGAGTACTTACACAAGTAAGTTAGATGCATGTATATTGCACGACTGTGAACTAACAGAGAAAGTAGTGACTAACCATACATGTATGTAGGTACTACCTACTAGGTAGGAAAGTTGAGATGTCCTAGGGCGTACATAAAACATGGCTTAAAGCATTCTGTATACAAAACTAGGAATATTCTTATCTGTTGAGTTTCACGTAACGTAAACTGATGAAGAAAGATCAAAATCATGATTAAATATATACGTGGAATACGTGGTACGAATAAGTGACATATGCTTAAACCTATGTAGCACCAACTGTTTAAAATGCAGTTATAAATTAACGAATCGGTTTTTCTCATTCAATTTATTTTGTATAAGACAGTCTTATTAAGACTTTCAAATTATAAAAGTTGTTTTTTGTAATTTCATTTATTTCCTATTTTACGAACGACTAAAGCAGAAATATAAAGTAGGTTTTGAAGTATTATTTTAAAACAAGCAACTTAATAGTTCCAGGAAAAAAGCACACAGGCCACCACAACATAAACCGAGCCAGAGTAAAAATGGAGCAAGGAATTTTGAAAATTCTATAAAGTTTTTTGGGTTTCTAGCCACCACTGAGCCTCGCTTTTGGCGTCTTCTCCATATTCTTCTATCTGTCACACCTTTCTTTCTTCCACTTCCACTGTCAAACTTTAAATGTCTGATGTAGGCTTCATTTGCCCACTTATCCCACACTTCCGGCAAGCCACTTTCTCGTATTCTTGCTGCGGTTGTGAGAAGCCAATGCCTGTTCTGAGAGTAAATTTCCCAAATATCCGAATGTCGATATATTACCTGCCTTATTATGTGGCATGTTGTATCAAATTCTGAGACCTTTGAAATTTGCTTGAATGCCTTATTCAGCATTTCCTCCATGCTATGTTGGTTAATTTCCAGGTTAATTCCATAAGCCGGGTGCATGATCTTTTTGGTGATAAGCCTCGTGTTACCGTCGAAATAGCTCCATGGCAACTCTAAGAAACTGTCATTTATCCTATCATAAATTCCCAGAAGCTTGTAGTCCCACTTGAAAAAGTTATAAAACGGTTTTCCATCGTATGCTTCAACATCCCAATAAAATTTGTAACCTTGTTGAAGAGCTTCTACCAAACTTTCAAAACTCTTCAGTGGCACTGGAGAAACTACTACACTAGTTATTGAGTTTTCATAGATGGCACTTAGCAGCATTCCAACACCTGCCAGAGTGGCGTACACAATTCTTTCATCGGTGAACATAGCATGCCGTTTCACCACCAAATAATAAAATGGAAAGCAACTAAAAACTAGCATCCAAATCGGTATGGAGAAAGGTGTTATCCAAACCACATAGTCGACTGTAGTCAATTTACGCAAATCGTTTGATTCATGTTGAACGCAGTACAAAGGGAGCATTGTGTGAGTGGAAGCATATTGCTGGCCCATTTTTATTTCTAAGGAGATACTTTCATCATTAAATGTCGTTGTTCTACAAGAGATGAACTGATGATTACTTTTTACCGTGGTGACCGTACTTGGGTTTAACCTGTCACAAATGTCGACAGACAGATTATGAACTGAGCTGATGTACATAGCAGACATGAGTTCACTGCTGCAAAAATACAAATATTTCGATGATTGTGATAATAAATGCTCACAAGCTTGTAATCTTTCTTCTTTGGAATGTGAATATTTTTCAAAAAATTCAAGATTATTGATACGCACTAAAACAAGTGCTCGTAAATTCCTTCCGAAACCATCCCAAAATACACTTTTATGCAAAATTGGTGGATTGGTTAGAAAAGAAAGAAACCATGCGATTCTCATGACAACGGTTTCATTGTCATTACAGTAGCCTTTACATAGAATAGATAAATGAAGAAGAGAAAACTCCAAGTCGTTGATGTGGTAAAGTTGTAATTTCAGCGCAGGAAAGTTTATCTCTCGTCTAGAAAATAGCACATTTCGATTTTTAAATATCGAACTTGACGATAAAGACAGGAAGAGGAATAGTGAGCGAACTGTTTGTGCTTGATAGTAAAATGTTTCAAAAACTGGAGAAATTTCTTTGTCTGATTTGTTTTCATGGTGATATATACTTGAGGTCAAAATGATTTGAAACGGTTGCGTTAGTCTGAATTCGATTTCCAGTCCAACTGAGTTGTTGTACGAACTTGAGAAGTGCATACGAGAAAATCTATATAGAAAGGGAAAGTTTTGATGCGATGAAAGCAAAGAATGTGTTGAAATGAGAAAATCGGAAGGGTTTAGTTCGGAGAATATCTGGGACAAGTTTCCAAATGTATGCTTTGTGCCTGCAGAGCACGAAAGAAACATTAAATTGTAAAGTAAATTCAATGTGAATATTAAAGAAAATTTTTGAGAACCCATTTCAAAAATTGTATTAGAAAACATAAATAAGCTGTTTGCTTCGACAACTGCTCAGCGTTCGCAAATAATACTACTTGAGGAAAGCGAAAATCCTTTTAAAAGGATGATTTCAAGCATCAAAATAGATGAAAATTGTTATCAGAAAGTAACTTTCCCATGTGTATGGAAAATAATGTAAGGTCACGTCTTAGACATGCTTTTAAACGTCGCAATTCAGTGCACGAGTAAAGAAGTAAAACATTATGAATCCTTGCTTTGTGTGTATTCATCTTATCAGTAAATCCAAGTGAGGTAGAGTGTTAAATTTTAGTGCACATTCGCACATACCATTTGTTGGCCATGATAATCATCGGATTTTCTTTTCCACGTTTCTTTGGCATTTGACTTATAAATCACCTTTGTTCAATCGAACTCACGATGCATACGTCATCTCATAACACTATAAATCTATAAAGCACTCAAATTTTGGAGTCCAATCTTTATACTAGTAGTAGTGCCTTAAAAGATATGCTGAGTACTTGGTAAACACGTGAATAGGAACAATGCCAGCAACGTCCTATTGTACGGTTGAAGTACTACTAAATTCTAAAAGGTAACAATAACGTCATCCAGCTGTAAATAAAAAAATAGGTAAATAGCCTTAAATTTATATTTAGTATTAAAAGTTATCGTTTTAATTAAAAAAAAATGTTTCATCCAATTATGATACGATTCGTTCCTAAATTCATCTAGCAGTAAAAAACATGGATTTACTTCCATATATATTCTGACAAACTCGACAGAAAAACATCGTAAAATGTAATTTGATTCATAAGAAAAGTCAATGCGTATTCAAAGTACAGTTAACTTTCTATTACAATGCAAGTATCGATTGCGTAATAATTTTGATCGCCATTTCGTTTCATTTAAAAAAGGCTCTTTCTTGACTCAAAGAGCAAAGAAAAATTATGTATTTTAGGATGGCATCATTCAATATTGCATAATGTATGGTTCATGATACACATTCCCGAGCCCAAACTCAAAGACAGTATGTTACACACGAATTAATTACACCAACTTTTGCTTCCCATAATGTAGTACCGTTCCAAATCTATAAGCAAGCCATTTTATAAACGACAAACTATTTTTATTCTCAATCAATAATTGTTTCAAACAATGAGAGTAATATCGTCATTACTTAAATGACTTTTTCGTCAAACTTCTTTTTACTTACGAATGGATGTAAAATATTAATTGCCTCTTTTAATATTCTCTTGCATAATTTACCGAAGTCATAAAATGACTAATGGGTAATAGTCCATTTGTTTGAACCATTTTACTGTGATCTGTGTCTAACGCCTTGTCATGTTGTTCGGTTTGTTTGTTAGGCGTTCTGCAACATGTTCCACGAGATAATTGTATTTGTAACAATACACATCACTTTCGTTTCATCTTTAAATGCTTGCAACAAGCTTGAAGACAGGGTGAGAAAGCCAGATATTAATTCTTTTCTTTCGGAAAGTATCAATTCAGATAATTCGAGAAGTCAAGAATCATTAAGAGGAGCTGATTATGCGATTGATCCTCACAAAGCAAGAAGATTAGCCGTTGCCGAGCAACATATAGTAAATGCGTTTAAAAATGACATCATACCGAACCATCTAACTTCGCCATACGATGATGACGAAGAGGATGACTGTCCTTGCCTCCAAGGCGTGCTCAAATATGTCAACGAATACGACTGGGATACAAGAGCTGTTAAAATACGAATGAAGGATGAAGATAGTGGCCTGGATAAAGTTTCTAAAAGAGGGAAAATTGTGACTGAAAATCCCATTCTTTTGTTGAGACTTATAAGAAGAATGGTGGCTCTTTTCAGTGACACTATGTCTCACTGCTCTGAAAACGATTACGATGTGGTGGTCACAGAAACAGTGGAGGATACCTTTAGTTTGGAGCAATTGGTTCCTCCAAATAAACAAGATGTGGAAGATGCTCTAATGGGGTTATTGAGGATTCAATATGTCTATGGATTCAACGCCAGTAGTGAGCTGCGTCTTGGTATTTTTAATGGCGTCAGTACAAAAGCACTCCTGGATTCAAATGATTGCCTTGAGCTAGCAGAAAAAGCAATGGATATGGATGCAGACGCGATGGCATATCAATGGTTAGTTTCCGTGCAACAAAGTTACCCACTTGAGGAGTTGCCAGAACCAGAAGAGGAGGAAATCATTCGGCGTCTAGAAAACGGATGGATGAAGCTAATGAATTTGACGCAGACAGACAACTTGAAACAATTGCATCAAAACCTAGCTGGAAAACAGCAGCAACGTTGGGGAAGTTTACAGAGTTTCAAGTCGTATGAGCCATGTCGTGGAGAACCATCGCTAAACAAAGGGCAAAAGACGAGTATATGTCTCTACCTCAATTCTCTCTGGGGTCCCTATTTCGTCATAAATCCTGTGAAACTTGAGGTGCTTTCTCATGACCCTCTGATTCTTCAATTTTACGATTTTGTGGGGGACACAGCAATACAAACAATTAAGACATTAGTGGAATCTAAACTGGTAAGAGGAGGATATGTCAATTATGGAGACCTAATAACTAATCATTATCGCACTTCCATGAATACCTGGCTATTTGACTCGGAAGAACACAGTTCACATCCTGTTCTAACGAAACTCAATCGGGGAATTGAAGAGCTATTACAGATGCATGTTGTCAAGGAGGATTCCAGTATCATGCAGATTGCTCTTTATGGTTCACTGGGCGGACATTATGGCTTTCACCATGACGCGGTATTCGTTATTTCTTCACATTCACACTTATTAAGTACAAATCGTCCGCATGCATATTATGCATACTGCATAAAACTAATGTGTTATGTAACATGACTTATGTTTATCGGGTTTTACCACAGATTATGGAAAGGACGCCGAAAAAATTTCAGAGGCATCATGAAGGAAACAGGATAGCAACATTTTTAATGTTTGTAAGGGAAATTATTATATTAAATTATAAACTGCAATGTTTGCGTCCAAAATAGTAAGATTTTTGAATTTGATTGATTCTACAGTTAACGGACGTGAGGATGGGCGGTTACACTGCATTTTTAAAAGCTCGTGTATCTGCTAAACCCATTAAAGGTTCGGCTGTTTTGTGGTTTAACACTTTACGAAGCGGAGATATTGAACATCGCACCTATCATGGCGGATGTCCAGTAGTACTTGGACAAAAGCAAGGTAAAACCTGTCTTAGGAGATACACTGATTTCCCATTATTTAAATTCACGAAGAAAGTAAGCAAAGTACATATTTTTTGTTTGAAGTTGCCAACCAATGGATTATGCAGTACGAGAACATGTTTAAGTGGCCTTGCTCCCTAAATCAGTACGAATAGAAATCTTTTGCCAAATGGATCTGGCCAAGGAAGTTGTAGTCTGATAGGAGAGGAATGCATTGTCCAGTATTTCGGAAGAATTTTTTAAAATGAGTCTAAGAATGGTAACACACATCGGAAGGTCGGTTACTGAAGATGAAAAAATTAAAGTATTTCTAAAAACGCAGTCATGCATGCTTAAACACTTGTTTTCCATTAATTTTGCATGATGAATCTTTTTGTTTGTGTGTGAATTTAGTTTTACTTGTTTAGACCATTCCATCAAGATTTGTTTGATAAAATCTTGAAAATTAGCATTAGCATATAACATTTCAAGTCAACATCATTTTTAACTTATCAATAATGATATCCCAGTACTTCATATCTGGTCTGATTCATTCTTTACAAAAAATGAAGGAATGCATCATGCATCCAGCGGAAAACCAACGAAAAATACAAAAAGTACTTTTTCTTGTAAAAACGATGTATGAAAACCCTAGATGGCAGCTGGTTCTTATAATTTTATCGCTTTCTTCATCTCGCTGCTTCCATGTACATTCTCAGTAACATTTCATACTTGCTCATTATTTACCTACTTTACTATTCTAACCCTGGAAGCTCGTCAACCTAGAGTTGAAATGAATTATAGTTACATACAAGCTTATGTAGCACTATCGACCAGAACAAATACATGTTACATACATTTATGAGAAAGTTATGCATGCAGTTGCAGATATTTTCCAACTATTCAAACTAAATAGCATTATGTGGATATATGCAAGTTATCGTTATCACTCTGGGTAACTCATTTTTTCCCTTGGACAATTTGTCAGTTTCGTTACAAATCGCATATCTAATTACATGTGTGCTTGTACATAATTTGACAGTGTGATTATTCTGAGGATAAACCTCTTCGTATACCTAGCAATTATAAGATTGCAATATGCAGTGATACATTTGCAATGAAAGTTCCAACCCCATTTTGGTGTTCACAATTGACATCATGAATCTCGAATCATAGGTAAAAAATGCCACAGAACAGAATGAAACAAAAGATAAAATTAGGTGAGTTGTCCTCGCAATTTGCAACATTGAAATTGCATTTTTTTTGTCAAGTATTTCCTTGTTTCTTGAAGAGCTACCGGTTGGTTGATTGGAAAATGTAGAGGCGATGATATAATAAGCGGAAAGCTCTCAAGCTCTCGTTCTTATGCTTGAAAATGCAATATTTTCTATCATTTGAGAGTACTGCTCTCTTCTCCTCTGATGGCAATAAAGATAGACCAAGTTTTTCTTCTTTCTTTTGTGGCACGCCGACGGACGACGACCGAAGAGAACAAAACGACGACTCCATTCTACTCACAACCACTACCTGCCTTAGTCACGATGGAAATGTTTTAAAATCTACTACTGTCCTCTTGTCATAAAACTTTAACCAATATTCTAATGAAAATACAGGTATGCCACTTTGATCTTCGTTTTCCACCTATTTTGCCTGACAATTCTTGTTCCTTTCATCTATGTAGCTGATCATCAAAGGCTAGAAAGGCAAACCTGAAAAGATATTCTTCGTTTTTCTTTCATTTTCCAGTGTTCCATCATCATCATCTTCACATAATCGAATCCTCATTACCTTTTCCTATCTTCAATAGAACAATCACATCCCTCTGTAAACATAGAAAGGTCCCTTCGGAGAACTTGTTAACTCTGATCATCTTCTGCTTTTATGTTTTTTCCTTGCTTAAAAATCATCTCGCCAGTCTACACCTGTCTCCCAATGTTTCAATCTACTTTTGCTATTGTACTTCTGTTTACTTAATTTCTGTTCACCCTTTTTCTATAAACTCTGTTTTCTACAACTGCATATCTACCTTTGTATCTAATTTTATAACTGTTGACAAGAATGCATCGCTTTGACAAGCATTCTTTATTTATTTACTTTTTTAGATGATAAAAAATATGAAAGTACTAAAAAGCGACCACCAAGAGAGCGAACAAAAGGGAACACGCGTGTTTCTAATGTTAGGTTACGGTTACAGGTTGAAATGATGTGAAGATGTGATAAAAAATATTGATTGGTTTTCTTGGTGGTGACATTCAATGCATGGGACACACGGGGACTACGAAAAACAGCGAGTCGCTAGTTTCTATACTGCTGCTCTGGATTTCTGGAAGGAAAGCCATGATGCTCTCGCTCTGTGAATTTGAAAGAATAAACTGCTCATGAGCACTAGCACCAAACCGCTACCAAAGATCGTCTCCCTCGCGGTTCCACAACTCTGATCATTGGAATGAGGATGCTGACTGGATCTCACACACAGAAACAAGATCAGATCAAATCACCCATCACCCCTTTCTTATATCTTTTCCGGCATTTTGTCGTTGTGGCTGATGAGATGATGATGAAACACAATAGCTTGTACTTTACGTTTACCACCCAGCCAGTTCAACTTGGGTCATCATAGACTAGTTTTTTGCACAGCTTTTACCTATATGACAATCGTTAAATGGATCATGTTAAATGTCAGCAGTAGTAGTCGTTGATACCAATTCAAAAGTTGATGTGAATATACGACTGTTTTCTGGTAGAAATGGATGAAAAAAGGAGAAAATCCTCTTTTCGGTAGTTTTCTTCTGTGTGTCGGCCAGTGTCGGTGCTGATACGCACAAGGAAGCACATTAATTGGAGTAAATTGTGTGTGATGTGCGGTGGTGGTGGTGGAATGAGTGGTTTCCCTTTTTTATTCTTGATTGTCGGTCCCATTGTTTGAGAAAAAGACGTGATGCCGATACGCTCAGGTTATATTTGCTAATAATGATATGCAAGCATCCGATATGTACTAGACAAACTATAATCCACTAGTATATGGTCATTATTTTATTTCACCGATTTAACCGGCCCGACCCATTGAATTAAAAAGGAAAAGCACTAACATGGAGCAAGTTTTCAGTTTTTATGTCTAATTCAAAGATAATGTAATTTACTTGCTCTCAAAGAAAAAATGTGAATGTGACTAGATAATCGTAATAAACATAATCAAAACAATCAGCTCGCCGGTAGAAATTATTGCAAAATTGTGGCTTGTGGAATGAATAAAGAGAAGGCAAATGAGTGATGGTGATTGTTGTAAATTGTTGCTTATTGGGTTTACATAATAATAAGCTTGCATTCATTCAAACGGAGATGTATAAGATTATAGATACATTATTTTTGATTTTGAAGACACCCTGCTTCTCTTTTGAACGCATTTAAGGTAGAAATGTTTATATAATAATTGTAATAAAAGCAATATCTAATTAATTAGTTTGCAAAGCAAACGACCGACCGACAGGAAAGGTATTGAACGAATTACAAAGTGCAGTATGCAATTTGCAATTGCAATACATTACTCGCGATAAAGTTGATAGTAAAGCAATCATCAAGGAGCAAATGTCGATGTTGGTTTGTTTATTTTGCTAAAAAAAAGAAGTGCTGCAATATGAAAAGATGCAAAGAATTTTTACAATGCATGCAGCCTATTATGTAGCTGTAAAAGTTGCAATAGTGCAACAAAAAGCTATTATTGGAATCGGAATGCTTTTAAGAATGGGTGGTGGTGGTAGAGCTCGACTTTGACTTGGCACATCAACTTTGCACGATATGCTATATATTCCACAACCTGCGCTAAAAAATAGTTGTGCGAACAGCCCCTTCAAGTACACCACCACCACCATTTCCATTAATATTGTTTTGTCGGCAAAAGCTCTTTGACACGTCAAATTATGTACTCACTCACTTTTATGTACGATCCGATGATGAAACTTGTTTTGTATGCTCCTCAGGATGATCACGTTGAGAACTTGAAAACTAAAGCAACCGTGCAATATAAACTATATTAAAGCAAGCAAACCCCATCCATGTACATGGCCTGTCCTCTCTCTGGTCAGCTACACTTTAGTTTAGTGAGTGGTGTCGATAACTAAACATCAAACAGCTTTCTTTCTTCTTCTTCTTTTCGTCTCAGCTTTTTGCATTCTTGATTCAGCTAACTGCTAATGCAAACCCAACTTGACTTGAACTTATCATCCTCGTCGTCACTCAGCCGTGCATGTCTTCCCCTCGTAATAATAATATTATTATTATGCGTATTCTCGCGGCGTCCTCTTCTCAGGTAGCAGCTTCTTCAGTTTCATTTTGATGATCATGCGATGTTATCGTTATCATCACGAGAAGATATTTATATGAGCCTCTTCTTCGATCTTGTCCTTCTCATCATTTTCTTCTCTTTTTTATCCAATAATAATCTAACAGCAGCAATTACACGACATCTGACTAGTTTTGCGATTACCTACCTGCTCGCAGCAAATTCCTTTCTTCCTCTTCTCCCCTCAAACGCAAATGTCATAAAATTCAGCGCAATGCTTCATTGTAAATTATTTCAGATGTATGTGTGTTTTTTGCTCCTTTGGCTCTCCAAAAAAACAATATTATTTATCGTATCTCTGTTTCCTCTATGAATTTTTTTCTACGCATATGTGGAAGGTAAGTTGCGATAGTGGTGATTGGTGATACATTAGTAATTGTTGTCGGCAGACCCTGCTTTAAAAGAAAACGTGGAAAAGATTACCAGATCTCTTGCACGTTTTGAGATGGTAAGCTTGTCCATCATCATCATCCTGCTTTGCCAATCTTAATGAGTTCAACTTGTTTCCTACTAGAGCTTATGTTGTAGTCATAATAAATATAGTGCATAAATGCGCTGGCGTAATAACGATCAGTCTGGATTGATGAGACTCATTCAATTTGCTAATTATCCCTTAATTGCTTCTCGAAAAATTACATGGATATCCATCTCTCATGCCAGTCCTCATAATTTTTTTGTATGTTGTTTGAGAGCTTCAGATGGGCAACATCTGCAGCGCCACTTGATCAAGAATAGCAACAATGAAATTGTTTTTGGTCTGCTACTTCAAATATTTATGTGGGAGCAGGGTGAGTAGCAAGCACTAATACGTGGAACATTAAGGTCCATTAAATGCAAAGTAATGTGAAGAAAGTGCCGAGTGGAGAAAGAATGAGGATGCCGACAATAAGAAGCCGAATGGAGTAGCGTGTGCTCTGCGTTTCTCGGCTTTTGTAATGGACAGCTTATTATTTGGGGTGACTTGAGAATCTCTTCTTTTGGTCATTTTAAGAAAACGCATATGTGCGTTTAACACGCGTTGAATTGTTGACTTTTCGTGACCATTTCTAGACTTTAGTGCATTCTATTTCTGTCATGCTGATGTTAACATTGTTTTCATTTTTACACGAGCCTGTCTTTACGCTTTCCCAAAATCAAAAACATCGTTTGTCATCAATGTCTTTGTCCAGTTCTAATATTGCATAATAATCATAATACCAGAAAAATGTTTTACAAACGTAAATTGTAAATGGTAAGCTGCTGGTTTGAGTTGACTTTTGCTTGTACGGTCACACGTGTTCCATAAGTGGCACTGATGGTGGCAGTGATGGTGCAGTAATTCTGGTGAACCCTTCCTGTTCCGCTTTTTTGAGAATACAATGCAATATGGTAATTTATGTGCTCAGATGTGTCCACACAAGAACAAACGCTCCGTTTTGACTTGCCAGCATGGCTATGTGGCTAAATACTCTCCCATCTACTCTCTCTGTATCTCTGCTCAAGTGTTCAGTTTTTAATTCATTGCCCAAACAAAAATACATTATCCATGCTCTCTTTCATAATGAATGTCGCCTTTCCTACTATTTCATTCGATACACCTCTCATTTCCTCTCGCTACCTAAATATATACGCATATTTCGGTAGCCCCACAAGGAAAGTATTTTGACTGGAAGGTGATTTTGGAAAGCCAAATATCAGAGATACTTACTTTGCGTTTATTTCTGAAATTTCAAGCTAACTCATATAGTATAGCACCACCAATCTCCACCTTGTATGTGATTTGAGTTGATACTTTGAAAGTAGAGATGTATGGACTTTTTTTTGCTGATGTCTTTTGCTTCGTCCTACACACAACTCCTGCCATTATTGCATTCAGTGTCAAAGTCTAATTTATTGTGAGCTCGTAACACAAGACAATACATTACACCCCAAAAACATGTCCCTATTCAATAAATAAATCTCAAAATGGAAAGGCAATGCATCGTGTATAAAATATCTCTCCTTTGACAGCAGCAGATTCACCAACACATTCCTTATAAAGCCAGTTTCCAGAACACCACCACCACCACGACCAAACCATGTACGTATTAAGATTTTGGTCGAGCACGCAGAACTCCGAGTTTTCATTCTCCAACAAAAAAATTTCCAAAGATGATTTCTCGACAACGATCCGAAAAGAGGAAGAAAGCCAGAAGGCCATAAGCTCGAGAAAGGGCAATAATAAGAAGGAAATGAAGCTTCACTTTATCTTCATTGCCTCATTCATTGAAAAATAAAATCCAATATCCTCCTCGCTCTCCGTTGTCGTCATCCCTCGAAACAAGATCATGTACTTGTGCGGTACAGGACCACGACACGCTACAAGAATACAAGAACACTCAATAATCCGTTATTTCCTTGAAACATCACTAGCAGCAGCAATCGCAATAATAACAACCGCCATTACACCACTAATTGTACCATTATCCTAATCCCAATCCTTTCTGTTTTAAATGACACTACTATGGGCAATCTTAAGATACGTTTATTTTTGTCATTTTTTTTTCTCTCTCTCTGGAATAGTGCAATGGAGGAACGCAAGCATGAAATGAAAACTATCTTCTTTCTCTCTCAGTCATTCAGTTTTCGAGGGAGATGCATTGTCAGAGAAAGATGCAATGCGGAATGGCATTCCAACGGTGCAATGCTGCATTTTAAATAATATTTATTCAAATTGAGCATTGTCTCTCTCTCTCTCGGTATGGCATTGCATGTACGCACACAACGTAAACTTTACTTTTTTGGACCGATAAGATAATTTTCTCGACGAGAGTGAGAAGCGAGCCAAGATAAAGGAGGAGAGAGAGTAGATAGGAATCCATTTCAAAAGAAGAAACAAGATGGGCTGAAGTAATAATTATTTTGGCATGGCACAAACGGTGAGAAGTAGTGGCATTTGCATTAGAACAACAACAGGAGTGATAGGAGTAGTGGAGAAAACGTATCTCTTTAAAAAATTGTATTTTTAGCATGTCTCATTAAAAGAAGGAGAAGCAAGTAGAAGTGGTGCTCTCTCTCTTTCTGCTTGTTTTAATTATTTCTGCATTATGATGATACTAGGAGCAGTGATATGAAAAAAAGAGAAAAAAATGATGATCGCTGAGATGATCATGAAGATGATCAGGCTGCTTATTTTTTAAAAGATCTTTGCATTATAGCTTACTCAGATATTGCTGCTATGTAAATATGTGCAAACCATGTAATAATATAGGTATACTCGCTCATGGGCGAAAATACGAGATGGCAATTCTTTCTTTAGAGAGAAGTGGATGCGAGAGAGGTAATGACAAGCACAAGATAATTCTCGGAGAGCTTCTAGTTGAGTCACACAAGACAAGAGACAAAAGACAGGAGGATGCTCTTGCAAACAGGATGGGATTGGGATGATGAGGAGGATGGCATGAGCCAAGAAAAAAGGGAAAAAAGTGAAATGGAATTGCATTCCACACGAAATTCCGATGATGAGCTTGAAGACTGAGATGGAGAGCAGGAGCGTAAGAAATAAAAATAAATAAAAAATCTATTCTTCTCTAGTTGTTTCGTTCTCCCGAGACGGCAGAGAAACTGTTAACTTGACTTGTCTATTTTTTATTTTGAAGGAAGAGTGAATGAGTTTTTTACAATGAATTTTCGATTTGATCACTTTAAAATTATTTTTTAACATCGGGAAAGTTTTGTGGTTTGGATGGAAGGAAGTGAGCTTTATAATGTTTAAATAGGTTTATATTTGGAAACTTCTTGGTCATTCCACAGACTTTGTCAAGCGGATATATTTACTCAACTTTTTTTTGATTCTTTAATGCACATAAACATGTCTTCAATAATAATTAAAAAGTTAAGTATGTATGTATTTTTTAAGTTAAAACAACCGACACTCCTTTAGAGAGTTTAAGTAGCAACTTTCAAGGCATACTCTAGTCTAACGTATGGGGAAATAGAGAGATGATGATGATTTTTGGTGATGGCAATGCCGACTAACAAGTCACCGTATCCAATTCACAATTTATTGTCATGAGCTTGCTGACACAGATTTATGACTTGTGCGAACAAACACCAAAAACACTGCCACTACAACAAACTAAAAAACCTTACAATCTACACACAACTACCAATAATGCCAAATACCAACAAACTACCTCCAATAATCCAACAAACGAGACAAGAAGACGGTAAACGCGTAGTGAGAGTAAAAAAATATGTATCGGAAGAAAAGTGTAAACGAAGAAGGATGAGAATGGGAGCACTTGAAGTATAAATGATTACATTACAAACAACAACAACTAGAAGAAATAATAACCCCTGTAACATCAGTGTCTACTCGAGAGTGTCTGTGTGCCTTTTTACATGCATGTTAAATGACACGAACTTTTGCCTCTCGAGAAAAATAAGTTTCATTGTTTTTTCATGTGAGCATAGGTTTACACGAACATGCACTCATTGTGGAATAGTGTGAAAATTGTAGCGAGTTGATGTTCAAACTTGAGAAAGTGAAAAAAAAAAAAATAAAAAAAATAAAAAATAAAAAATAAAAAAATAAATACCGTTTTTCAATAATGGCATCCATGCACTCCGCTATACATCATTCTAATTGAGAAAGTGAATTTTACGGAAGGTGCAAGACATTGGAGTGACATGATGATGAACAATATGACATAATGCGTAATGAACCGATCTACATGAGGCGCTCGATAGAAAATTCGTTGATGATTGGGTTCTGCATAAAGCACAGCCAAACGATATTTTGAACTACCACTAATAAAATTTGTGTTCACAACGAGCTCTTGCCATCATATAATAAATCTTTTGAACACTGACACAAGAGTGTCAGATTGACAAAAAAGGCTTCAAATGATATTTCCAATATTGAATACTTCGGTACTCGGAAAAATTATGAAGCTGTTATGCTCATTTCATGCACCATTTTTCCTATTTGATCGGTGTACTCGGTTTGCAAGTTGCAAATTATATCACCCCATCTTGCTCATTTTTAACCTTCTTTACTATCTTTACTCATCGTCAATCGTCATCACCACCACCCTCGACAGACGGCAGACAAAAAGTACCTGAAGTACCAAAATCGGTGGCAGTGGATGTCGGGGACAGGGTACTTGCATTTTGTCTTCTGGCAATAGACAGACAGTGATTCACTCATTCATTTCCCCTTGTTCCTGTTGTGTTTGTGTCGTCATGCATAAATTGTTCTCTAATAAATGACACGACACTCACAAAACACTTTTCAAAAGATACAAAGTTTATATTGTATTTTTTTTTTCTTCCCTCCTTGTCTTGAGCTTTTTAAAGCTCGTCACATTTTCAAAATGGGATCCGTTGTACACCCAGTGTAGTGGTGGGCTCATCTCAAATCGTGTTGCTAAAATGTCACTTTGTTTATGTAACCCTCTCCATGTCGCGTCGCTCTCAGCTCATTTTTCTTTTCCAACAAATACACATTCGCCATAATAATAATTTCTGTCATTCATTCAGTTCTAGCGGTAAAACAACCAGAGAAACGATAGTAAGAAAAGTGAAAAAGGCTATAAAACTTTTTTTTCTTGTTTCAAAATACTAAAAGCATTATCCATTTTGTAAAAGTTTGAAACGTGAAGGTTTTCTTAGGCGTTTTTGTTTGTTTAGTTGTGGATGTAGCAAAAGAGGGTTGGTCGATGTTCGCCTTCGTCTATTGCCACTCATCACAAAGCTCCTCTTATATATTTTTATGTTTACTTTGCAGAGAGACTTTTTACTAGAGATTTTTATAGCCACTCCTTTTCCTCACCCACCAAAGAGGAAGCCTTTTCTGTGTATGAACATCAGCAGAAAAGACTGAGAAAATGAATGGGAAAAGCATGAAAGGAATAATAATGGTAATAAAAATGCATGTAGAAGCGTAATATGGTATTCTAGCCTTCTTTCTATGTACTAGGCTGTCATTCATTGTCTAAGTAAGAGGAAAAGTCTCTCTGGAGAGAAATAAAATGGATTTTGATGTTGGGCTCGTGCTCACCAACACCACCGCAGCCGCCATTTCAATGGACGCGTGCTTACAATAACAAATGAACAATGCTTAAACATTAGTATCGCTTTTCTTTTTCTACAAATCCATTTTATTCCATTTTAAGTGAAATGTTCAGCTCAGCCCTTCATCTTTAATGTTGTGTTTCGCTTGGTGGGAGAAACGCCTTACAAGGTAATGCATTGCCTCAACACAAAAGCTCATTCAATCCCCATTATCATTAGCATCATCACACAACACCGCGGTACTAACAGTGAACACGTTCCGAAAAAAAGCAGTCCAAATCAAGTGAATGAAATGAAGTCTGAAATGGTGCCCCGCCCAACCTACCTTTTATGAAGCTTTATGCATAATGCAAGTAGCGTTCTATGTGATTAAAGTTGAAAGTAAGAAAAAACGATTCATGTGATGACTTCATTTTCGGTTATTTAATCATCGTTCTTTCAATGTTTTAGAAATGGTAGTCGAAGCCGACACTGTTCTCCCTTAGTTTATGATAATCGGACTTGATGAAGCAGATCTTCATGCAAGCCTTTGTAATAAATTGTAAAATTTATAATTATAAAATTTCAAATGCTCGAAAAAGTTTTTGTTATCAGTAAATTCTGAAAAGTGGAACTTTTACAGGTATGTTGCTTTACGTATTGTTATTCTCAATTCACCCCACCATTTTGCATTGTTTTTTATTATGGGAGCTAGGACAAGCCATCCTTAGTTAGCCCCATTGATATTTCACCTTTATTGGTAGATATATTGCAAATGGGTTACTGATCAACGGAAAGTACAGATTCCACCTGAAAAACGTCTGTGGAAATGAAAATTCATGTGGCGAAGTGGACAAATGAGTGTTGTCCACATTTTTCACTCGGAACATTATTTTCGAGGCGAAAGAAAAGTACAGAATGAAGATGTCTTTGTGCAGAGAAAAAGGCATTATGACACATTACATTATTTTTACCGTTGACTTGAATTTTATCTTTCTGTTTCATGCTGAGAGCTGCCTTATTGCTCCTTCTGACTCCTGAGAGAGGATTTAAATTGAGACAGGCAGGGAAAATAAAATAAATTCATCACGATCTATGCTGTTGTAATGCAGCAAGTACAAAGAAACTAGTGAAATGACATGACATGATGAGCTCCTCTCTCTACCTGACCATGTTGATAATGATGATGACGGCGAGAACATCAAAATCCTCTTTACGCTCCAATAATAATAACGTGTTCATCATCAGCAATGAATCCATTCTCCTGAGAGAGCATAATGTGAAATTTACATAAATATTTTTTTCTTTCAAGTAAAGCACATCGCAGCAGCAAATCAATGTCTTGTAATTGATCACGTACACAGCATTTATTACACACTATGCAGAGTTAAGAGAATACTATTTTTTTTCAGCGAGTGACAAATTCGAAAGTCAAGTCATCATCTTCATCAAGTCACCCCGTCAAAGTTCCCATGCCTTGTTACACGCTGCTCTCTAGATTTTGAAATATGTTTTGAGAAGATACCGACTTCCAACAAGCAACGACCCGACCTATACGACAACCCCGGCGACCAATTGTGTAACTTGTTATGTTATCACTTATCACTGACATTGCTCTCATCTCAGACTGAAGAACTATATGCTTTTCTCAGATTAAAACATTTTTGCTTTTCTCATCGTGACTCCGCAACAAAACAGAGAAAAAGGGCAGAAAAAAGGCTAGGAAAATGGGCATATGTTCATCAGTGTCAAGTGGAAAAAAGCGGTGCATTAGACGGGCAATATTTCACTGTTCACCTTCCTCCGATTCACTCTCTCTAGAGAGAAAAGAAATAAACAACAGAAAATTCAAAGACGGATGGATCGAAAAAACAATGGAACTTTATTGGTGCCCTCGAGTAGTCTGAGAGTCCTGAGAATACACGATTTTTAAAGCCCGGAGTGATATCTTACTTAATGCTAATGAAGATTAGAGGATGAAGCTTCATTAGTCACCGGCACTGCAACACCAAAACAGCATCGGAAAATTAAGGAGACGCTGTGAAGGCGACATCAGTTTCAAGAGGAGGGAAAAATTCCTTAAAAAATAAAAATACACAAAATTATTTTGAGATTCTCAAAAGACATAGTTTGTTGGAATGTCAGAGGTGTCAACCCGGGTGGTGGAGCAGCGATGATAATGACGATGATGTATCAATTTCTGAAACACTCCATACTATGTGCACTATCGGATCTCATATAAACCAATCACTTGCACTGCAACATATTTTTTCCGACAATTTAATCAATATACAAAATGAGTCATCAACTTCAGGAATCGTTGAATTTCTAATCAATTCTTACATGGTTATATTAAAAATGGCTGTTATATGCTTTACATGCTTGGTATAGAAAAAAGTTTGGCTTGTTTAATTCGTAATTCTTCCTTACGGAGAAAAAAGAATTGCTAGAAATACTTTTTGGTCATTTGAGCTAATTTGGGGAAATTGTAGTAATTAATGAACGGAACAGCAATAAATTCATGAACTAGAAAAAAAGGTTATGTAGAATAAGCTTTTTCTTTTGTTTAAATCGGACGAGGTCAAAACATGAAATAAAAAGGAAAAGCAAACGGAAAAATTTCTGATAAAAATACCTTCATGTCTTGCCATGTAATTTACACGGGACTCTACGATCAAGCTTTTGCTGGTTATTTATGAACAATCTTGAAATAAATTTTCCCATAATTCGTTGTTTATGCTTCCAATCGCATTCTTCATCAAATCATCTTGTCCTGTTGAAGTAATCTTAATCCTTTTCCCTTGTGCGTTCTTTTCTCTGACTGACGGATTGATTGATTTGCGATTATTGCTGTTTTTGCAACGAATTTTTTGAATTCAACACATTGTTTCCTGTCTCTCGCCATTCTTTACCATTACAAAGCGTACCTTTTGGAATTTGCTAAAAAATTTAAGACACATTTTAAGACTCTTATAACAGCTTTGGATATACCCCTCTTAACTGACTCAAATGCAAAGACCATCTTAAATGTACATACTTCACTTTCTAACAGACAGTTGAATAGACACCGGATATGAGGTGATCTGATGTGTGCAGTATTTTCGCAACCAGTCAGGGGTAATTAAGAAGATACAGCCAAGTCTAAAAAATAAGCATTTGCTACAAAATTCTACTGCTACTTCCACTGCGGAAAAAATGTTTTAAAATTTTTTCCTAACCTTTCAGACATTTTCATATGAAGAAAAGGAACAGAGTACTAAAGGCTTGTGCTCACAGTTTTCTGTGAATTTATTTATACATATTTTTTTCCTAAAGTTTCCCAATCTCGTCTGTCTGTTATGTTTTGAATGTGTTCATCAGCAGCAGTGGTGGTAATAGAAGGAGTGCACATAATTGGAATGCCAGTGCATCCACCGACCAACGAGGAAACATCTAAAGGAATCAACTACTAATCTCAAGAAACTCATCTTGGGCAACAATAGGAGCAGTCAGTTGGAGTAAAAGAAGAAAAAGAAAGAGAGCTCTCGGGAAACGACGAAGAAGAACAACTGCTCACTCAAGTACGCATTCCATTCTTCCTCCATCAGCATCAGCATCATCATCGTCCTCAACCCTTTACTTTTACTGACTCTCTCTCGAGCTCTTTGTGAATTAAAACCATCCGTTTTCCCTTAATTTTTTTCTTCTTTTGTTTTTGTTTGTAAAAATTTTCCTACACCAAATTCCATTGGACTTGTTTCAACAGTTAAATTTATAGCAGTAGTTGTCTTTTGTCTTTTCTCTGCAAAAAGCAAACTTTCAAGATAATAATTACAACATCTTTCCTCTTTGCTATTACTCCCGAATCACTACTGCTTTTTTGTTGATGATATGAGCCCGTGCCATATGCCATTCACACGGGAGAGAATGATGATAAGCTTGATGGAAGGAAATAAAAACACTTTTAGAGGAGCAGTCAGAATGAGACAAGGTATGCGGGCATGATGATCATCATCTTATCATCTGGTTGCAATATGCGACGACGACCAACAATCTGCTCTCTTTTTCCAAGGAAGAAGAGATTCAAATGTCATTTCTATTTTCTTTCAAGAAAAATTTACATTGGGAAATATATGCCTCTCTCGGAGTGATAGCAAAAGCTCTTAGCTAAATACTGCAATGAGACAAAAGTATCCAACCGGATTTATTTATGATCGCTTTTGTAAATTATGTAGTCTGAGGACAATTATAAGTGGGTAAAATGGGTGACGGTATGTGAGCATATGGTGAATTGGTGGTGAGTTGCACAACATTGTTCACAGCTCATTGTCACCACCAATTATTCCTTTTTACGGCGGCATGAGCACAGCACCAGCTGAGACGAGAACAAAAATTGAGAACCCCAAACGAACACAAGATCGTTACATGAAGATAGTATATTAATACGAAGTGAGTAGAGAGTGCAGTGGTCAACTTGGGCTTCTCAAATTACCCATACAAACATTCTTAGTCATCTTTTGTCAGCATGAAGGCAAGGGTTACCGACTTTTGCTTTTGTATCGTTGATGCCTCTCTCTCTCTCTTCACCTGCATACCATGAATAGTTAAATATCAGATTATTGTTGTTATATTTATAAGGAAACCTGATATGATTACAGCATAAAGAAAATAGTAGCAGCGGGCATCACAGAAACATGAGTAACTCGGCAGGAGTTCAACAGGACACTCCTGAAATTCTTACAAAATTCCTTGACACAACTAAAAGAAATTGTACCGCAGGATTGCAAGGAAAGAATGGTCGTCTGAAGGAGACTCTTAAGGATGATCTTGATGACAGGACAGGTTGGTTTCTCTAGATTTCATTTTGGAAACCAAATGGCATGATGGTGAATATCACGATGACTCTCACGTGAATCTCACCGTCTCATTTTAACTTCATGGTTTACTCAGCAAAATAATTTTATGGAAGCCTGGAACAATTTTCACCATTCTGCAGAAAAAGAGACAGACGAAGCATGTGAGAGAGGGAAGAAGGAACTTAATTGCATTCCAGGAAATTCCTCCATTTTAAATACAGTAGAAAGAACAACTTGATGAAAGTAAAAAGACAACAAGGAAGGATGAGTAACCCAAGTGAAGTGTATATTACGAGAGTGTGCGTAGTCGACATTCTCCACAGTCCTCACATTCAACATGATTGCATTCTTGAAATAAAATTGTTTGAAAATGAACATGCCATGGCTGATGGGAAGGAAGGGAGAACGCTCACAGGAATCAAAATAATTTCCACTGAATGCAATCCGATCCTCCGCACAACTACAACCACCGCCACTTGTCTTACTATTGTTCTTATACTTGCCAGTAGTTTCATCATGATCATTTAGGATTTTTATGAACTATTTTATTATCATCGTCATCATCATGTCCTCACATTCGCCATGTAACATAGCATAGCAGCATGGATAGTTATTATTATTGCATTCATTGCGTAATTACTCGTGACCAAAATGACGACGACTCCACTCTTCTGCAGATAGGGTTATTAAGGGTAACATGAGAACCTTGCTAAACAGCTCGACTACTGCGAGAAGACGAAACAGGAGCGATAAAAACACACGATCGCATTCTCCTTCGCTCTCTCATTCTCTCTAGCTCTAAAATTCCCATTTCATTTGGCGCTGTATTTTTGTTCATTTGCGAAATTGCAAAATGACTTTTTCATGTAATTATTATGGCTTTTCATTCCAAGCTATATAAAGTCCCATATAGTTATAAGCCGTGGTTTATGCGAGTGATGCCGTTTCTACCGAATTGCTAAAACATTTTAGAAATTTTAGAGTTAATCAATGAGACATTTTGTGGAGCATTCTCAGCATAACCGAAAGGCATTCATGTATACACAAACACAACACAAACAAACTTACTTAATATTATATTATCTACTTATCTCTTCACGTTTTATTAGTACTGCTTGCTCAGTTCAGTGCTGCTATCCCAGCATTTCAAAAAATATTAGGTATGTGCTTTCGGTTATATATATGTGTACTTTTCTAATAGGATTTTAAGTTTCCTCAGTATCTATTTACCCGGCTGCCATAATAATATCCTCTTCATGCTGCTCCTGCTTCAATTCACATTCCGAAATTCCAAGATGCCAACCAAGCAATTGTAATGTCGTTGGGAAAGTAGTGCTTCCTATTTTACTCGTCACTGCAAAAATTTAATCCCTTTCCCCTTTCCCATCTCACATTTCTTTATACCATTTATTATGCTCGTACAAATATACAGTCGCGGATCAATGGGGCACACTTTTCGCAAAAAGCGAGAAAAAATGTTACATGATGATCATCTGAGGTTATCAACGGAAAGATATTCAGATTCAGATACTGCTTTATGGGAGGGCAAGAAGGATGATTAGTAGAACATAAAAACCATTTTTATGAATGAATAAAGTTTGCAAGAAGGAAAAAATTGTGTACGAATTTAAATGCGACAGGAGTGGAGTGCAGAGAAGTGAGCAATTTTTGAAATTTGTGGTATGTACACCTCTCACATTCCAATCATTTGCATTTATATTGCACATCACACTTGTCTTCACCGCTCTCTTCTTGCTCATCTGCAAAAATTTGTGCAATGCAAAATATATATTTACTCTGTATCGCGCATACCTCTTTTCATCTCTGAATATTTTCAAGTGATTTGCGTAACTCGGTTAACTACGTTAAGAATGTGACGTGATATTATTTTACGTAATGGCTTGTGTGACTGTTTAGTGGAGTGGCTCATTGTACATCAACTTTTTTGCACATCTTCTTTCACATTTTTTTGTCACGCTGACATTTGCAAATTCCAATCAGTTCATTCATGTTCTATGCACTTTTAATATGCCTGCAGTGCAATGTCCACCAGCATCAATCACTGCCAGCATCGTCAAGTTCCTCATCACGTTGTTATCCTCCTATTTTTGGCAGTTGCGCTGTGGCGTGGAATCGACAGGAATATAAGTGGAGTGCAGAGCATTTTTATTTTAAGATGTTGATTTGAGATTTCAGGATGATGTGAAGAAATATCAAATTAATGTTACATTGGTCATCACAAGACTTTCTATGCAATAAAATTAACAGATAATGTTACTGTTATTATTATGACAAGAGTTAATAGTTAACTAACCGCTTTTAGTTTTTTTTTGCATGTGTTGTAATGGGGAATATGACAAAGATTATCAAATGATGTCATTCCTTTTAATATTCAAATGGATTTTCTCACACTTAACATTTCACTGAATTAGCAGAGAAAACGGTTTGAGCCATACTAAAATAATAATGAGGGGGAAAGGACAGATAATGTTCGTAATAATAATATCTAGAGAAAGATTCAGAGGATTTTACAACTTGTGATAAGCTAAAGAGAAAAAAATCATCTTAACAGTTAGAAGATGAGGATTGAAAAGCATGAAAATAATGAGAGTCAAATCTCTCCGCTTAAAAGTTAGAAACCCTCCTCATCAGAAAATAAATATGCCTTAATGATAATCCTTTACTCGTTCAACTTGTCATTCACACAGTATCACCCTCATCCTTGAAAAAAAAAATACAAAACTCCACCGCAAACTCTACTTATTCATCTGTGAGTATGCGTATGGATGAAATGTGAGGAGCCATTCAAAAGAGATTATCTCTCTCTCTCTCTGAATGAGCAGCACAGACAACAGTGGAAACACGACAAAAAAGAATTTCGCGAGCTATTTAAGCAACTCGAAATATTCGGTCAAGAATTTCGAATGGAATCATGATGGCATTTTATACACAAGTTTTCTGCTGCGTTGCATCTCTGCACTCCATGCGTGCCGATGCCCAGCGGTGGTGTCATTCATTCACGGTGACGATCATTACTACTCACTACAGATTAAGAATGGCTCTGTATACATATGCTTTCTTTATATATTTACATCTAATCATTTCAAATATTCCAATGATTCCACCAATTTCTCGCTCTCGCGACTCACATTTCGCTTTTACTTTTTCAAAAATCTTGTGCGGGTGGTGGTATTTGCAGTGG
Source organism: Willowsia nigromaculata (assembly GCA_034700605.1). Classification (NCBI taxonomy): domain Eukaryota; kingdom Metazoa; phylum Arthropoda; class Collembola; order Entomobryomorpha; family Entomobryidae; genus Willowsia; species Willowsia nigromaculata. Next base: position 17,980 of record JAQIXX010000516.1, on the reverse strand, counting down.
TGCAGTGTCGGCAATGAGGAATCCTATCAAGAAGAGATTGACAGGCACAACCGACTACTAACAGACACACAAACAAAAACTTCAAGAAATGTTTTATTGATCACATTATTATTTTCCTATATTTGCACCATCTTCATTATCATCCTCCTCAACAATGACTCATTGGCATTTGTCGGGGTTGTGCAGGGAATGAGTGGATCGTGAAAGTGAAATTGCATGCATGCCTACGCATTATTACAGCATCTCTGAAAATTTTTTGTTGCAATGCAGTCAAGTGCATTGGAATGGAATCCTCTTGGCCTTCATATATATAAGTTTTCCAATTAGGTAGATAGTATAGAATAGTTTACCATACAGTACATATAAAATCGGTATTTAGGTTGAAGTTAAATGGTAGAGTATTTGGCGTGTCCATGTCTATATCATTTTACACTCCTTGCTTCAAAAATTATTCAAATTCTCGGATAAATGGGTGTGCAGTGTAAACAATCCTTTAAAATCCTAACTATTTCATACTACATGCCTCTAGTACATTTTCCTTCTCCTTATTTACAGATTGTAGATTAAGCTAAATGGCTTTTTATTGGGAAAAAATAGGAAAACTTTTTAGTGGAATCCCAAAAATGTTTTATCGCTTAAATTTATTTTATACACGGAGTTTCCAAAGCTAAAAAATAAGTGTCAATTTAACATGCATTCCGAGGGAAAGAACACTGACCCATCTCAAGGATCAAGGAAAACAACATAGTGTGGGCATGTTACAAAAAACAGAAAATGTTTAACGCGTACATACCTCTTAGATATAAATTCAAAAAAGTGGAAAAATTATTACCCCATAATTGTTTTATTATTAGGGGCTCGTTAAAAATCTAGAACCCTTTAAACACCAATTTTAATCTTTGTTCATGAATTATTATACTCAACATCCTCTATTTTTCTGAGCTCTCAAGTTACCCCAATTTTGTTGGTTCCTGTTCCAGCTTCTATTCTCTTTTTACTTTAATTGCACATACATACTTACCTATTATAGAGCTTGTATCGTCACTTCATTCATTCCTGGTTCTTTACTGATTTCCGGTTTGTCATTTCTCTGTGAGTTCTGGTGTGAGCATAATGATACATCTAGTACCCACATGGAATAGAAGCAGTAATTAGCCGGATGGATCAATTTCACACAGTGTTACAAGCCACGTCACACTTTACTTCCTTCTTTGGAAAAACGCACATGTGTCTCCTCTTCTGCCATCCTTCTTTTTTTGGTTGGAGTGGAGAGCACCTCATCTCATCTCCTTCTCTTGATCGTTTTCTTTAGTTTGTTTCATTCAACTTACAGCTTTCGAATTGAGCACTAGGATCAGGGTTATTTAGCATGGCTTATTATATAATGTTCGTTTTTCTTAATTACGAGCTTTTATGCTTGCATGCCTCATGCCTCATTTTCTAGTTGTATCATTATAATAGGATTAAGCTCATCATTCTCATCTTGTGAAACTGAAGAAGTGCTCAAATGAGTGACATTGCGGGTAATCACATGTGATGATGTCAGTTGGGTATAGGTAGAGTGGAGAAAAGATAATCCATGACACAACTTTTCATGCTTTTATGGAAGTGGAAAGAAAGAAAACCTTGTTTTTCTTTTCGCGTTGTTGTACTCAAAGATAATATAATAATTGTCATGTCATAAAGTGTAATGATAATGTTCCGAGTTGATTTCAAATAGAGGAAGAAAAAAAAGATGAGATTGAGTTTCAGTTGTGCAATGCGGATAATATTGAAAGAGATGTGGAGTAGTACAACGTGTGAGTGTGTGTGTCTTACTGTCTGATTATTATTACACCATATTATCATTTGGCAAAATATGAAATATGAGAGTGACATGACAGTCGACTGATTTTCCACACTCAACGAGTCAACTCTCATAAAAAATTATGACTTTGACTAGCGGCAAAGGAATGTGTGGGAAATAAATTGATGCTGATGAAGAGATATGGAAAATTGGATTCGTTTACTTTTTTTAACTATTTTAAATGAGCAAAACTTTTTTATCTGTTTTTGTTTTATTTTAGTTTTCTACAAGAGATGAGGATCAAGGATAAAAGAAAATGATGAAATGATCTCGTCTCCTTTGTCTTGTGTTTTATGCTTGTTGTCAACTTGTTTCATGTGAAGGTAGACAAGTACTACTGCATCTTGTTCTTGTCTTTGGTTCACCTTATCTATGGATATGATCTCTGGTTTGTGAAGCAAAAGAAAAGATGAGTTTCTTTTTTTTTTTGTTAGGATCACTACACTGCGGGATACCCAAGTGAACCCGTTGGTTTTTACACCAGACATAAAAAACGGGAGACGGTTTAAGCCTGATGATGACTTTGTTGTTCTTTGGCTAGGCTATAATACGATCAGAAAAAAACTATTTTTGAGGAGATTTTTAAAAAGTCCCAAGAATTGGTAACATTTTTTAATTTTTAAGCATAATGGGAAATACGAAGCAAAATGTTTAAAGCAGGTATGGTATAATAATAGTTTTTGCTCTGCACAATTTTGAAAGATGTCAGATATTTCAATTTTAGACACACAATATCACGCACAATGTGCAAACTTCAATATATTATATTAGTTTCATTCATTCATTATGTAACAACAACATAACATTTACTCCATTCTTTTAGTGATAAAAATTACTACTGCAAAGTTGTATGCATTATGATTTTCGTATGACTTTATCGATTATTTCTTCTACAAAGAATAATTGTTATGATGCCACCATTGCCACGATCGTCTTTATAGTTCTATTGCGGCTGTGCAATATTTATTCTCTGAGTATTATCACATCATAAGCCGTCTCATATATTTAGATTTTTATATACTCCTCTTGCCACACATTATTATTATTTTCCTCATATAAAACTATTGAACAAACTTTTAAAGTAATCTTCAACTTCTTTTTTTCTCCGTTTACATCCTTCTGCTCCTCTCTGGTATTTTGTTCACTCACTGAAAAGGAGAGAAGCAGGAGCGAAGAGAAGAGACATGCATTATCAAGTCCATAAATGTCACACGGATCCTTCGAGTTTTGTCACAAAATTTACAAACCTTTATTATTATTCCCTCCTCTCAGCAAGCTAAACTCACAGAAGAAGAAGGAAAAAATACGTTTTTTTACTAGCAGAAAGCTTTATTTTCCTCTTCTTAAGGAGCAGCACTCAAATTACTTTGTCTCTCTTCGTCTCTCACTGAAACAAACAAAAATGCAATAATCATACTTTTTTGTCTCTCTGCTCATTACGATGACTTTTCTTGTGCTACCGCTCTTACCACTGTACTTGGTACCGTACCGTTTTCATTTTCCCGTTTTCACAGCTCATCCTCGCTCGTGAAATATCCTTTTGCAGTGCATCTACATCTTCGGAGACAGGAGCAAGACAAGAGAACAAGTGAACCATGTCTCACGCAACATCTCCTAAAACATTTCCCCTTTTTTTCTTTCTCTCTCTCTCTGAAATGTATACCCATTATCCATATCGCTCCACTCTGGCTTGTCGGTCGATCGTCGTGAACGTGAACATTAAAGTGAAACAATAGCCTTGTCTTGTCAGCGAAAGAGAGAAAGACAGAGCTGCTGTTTTTTTCCAGAAAAAGAAAATCTTGCCGATTATACAAAGATATAGTAGAGAGATAAAAACGAGTAAAAAGTCAGCACTACAGTCTCTACTGTGGTGACTACAACCACGAAAAGCGCTACTGTTTTTCTTGAAGACAAAATTATTACCAGATAGCCAATATCATTACCTTTTTGTGTGTATCCTTTTTTTCACAGTATCACGCGTTTTCGTTTGTTTAGGAAATGATGAGAGGTGTGCCGAATCCTTTTCACTTTGGTGCAGAGCACTTTTCTACTGGTAAAAAATTAATGGTTTTATTTTTATTATGAGAAATGTCATTACTGTCATTCATTCTGAAACTTTAGCTTTGCGAACGTGTCTACATTTTTTGCTAGACTTCTTTCGAGAGGAGAAATATGACAAAGTTTTGTTTGGTAGTTTTTTATGGGTGTTTTTACAACTCGCCAAGTTTGTCGGATAGGCAGTTAGAGATGCAAAAGTACCGGCAACGGTGTGTGTGCTTCTTTAAGATACATAGATTGAGCAGGTTTGCAATGGCAGTTTGTTTTTCTCCACTTGCCTTGTCATATTTCACAGGAGCAAGCCCATTATCACTGCCATAATGATGTCAAATGATGACAGATTGAATATGAAATGGGAAACCGCATCATTATAATAGGAAAATATGGCTTGCGCACACATTCGGTTGTTAGCGTCAAGCATTATTGCCATTATAATCATAAGTCACATTTGAAAATATTTAGTGATTCCTGAAGGCAAATAATGATTAAACAAACGTGTCGTAGAATGCGCTAGAGAGAATGTGAAATAAAGCGTGAAGGCTGAGTTCTCAGATGTGTGAGGGGGAAAGCAATAAAAAGTATTACTCACTTCAATAAAAAACTGTTAAAATCAGATTAGTTAGTTTTTGAAGGAAAAAAAGGTGACGACATGAGCAACCCATTTATTTTCAGGTGATATCAATCGATCTGATTTGGAAAAATAAAATAATGAGTTTAAAGAGTTGAACTATGGGTAGCAAAGTCATGGCGGTAGGTGAGTTGGAGATTATTTCTAGTGGTTTTTTTTTTCGAGATCACAGATGTAGGGCAAATAAAAATGGAAAAAGTCAGCTCAGCAGAGAGAATAAGGTGAACTGATGATAGTAATGAGGTTGGAGATTGGAGAGGGTGATAATTGATAAAAAAGGTGATGATGAGAAATATTCTTTGGTGGTGGTGGTGGTGGTCGGACTCACAGAGGGCTCCGACTTTTGTTCTTTGTTGGTGGTAACTATAATTTATTATTCGTACTCAACTTTTTCAAAAAGAAGTTAAATGAGAAACGTAAATAGGTAGGTAGGTATACCTCTTAGGACAACATTATTGGATCGGTTTCCCAAGTTGTGTTGCAACATGTTACTCTTGCAAAGTGCCATGTTGGTAAATGCTTGAGCAGTGAGTAAATAGTAATCAGATTATAATGCATGATTAAGATCGACAAAAAGAGTAACGAGATGTATGAAAACAGAGCAACAAATCGGGGATCCAGATTGTGGTCTCATTACCGGCATAAGTTTTTCAAGTAGGAAAAAATGTACTTGCTGACAAAATTGACGAACCACGAAACTAGTTAATATTTCAATTGTGTAAGAGTTTGCGTACCCGCTTGGTCCCTATGTTGACCCATTCACCTTTTTTATTGATAGGGACTCTGCAGAAAGTGACTTTGTGTTTTTCACTTCGCTCTGCTGCAGCAGGTTATTGCAATCAAGTGACATGAAAAGTGAGATGAATCTTTCCTATTATCTCGGTGTGGGGAACACACAAGTTAAACAATTTAAAACCTTTGATTGTTACAAAATCAACAATCAGACTTGATATTATTACCGAGGATAAGTAATAACAACAACAATAGAATATAATATAATACAACGACAAACCTTCTAATTTGATTGCGGCACATAAAGTGCTTATATTTTATATGTCTACCTACCTATCCTTTTTCAACAATGCTAATGATTACACAACAGCAGCATTAACAATGCTCTCAAAATACACAGAAATCATTTGAATGAAAATCTCTATTTTAAATCGTCTCCCTCCAGGTAATAATGATCGCGATCGGCAAAACGAAAGGATCTCTTGGTAGGTCGGTTGTCCAAGTTCCATGTGAGTTTGTCGCATCTTCTCATTCCTCAAGAAAGAAACTGAGCACAGGGTAGTGTAGTTGTAGCTCTTTGAGAAAATGAATGCATGTGACCAGGTCGTACGTCTTTTTCTGGTTGGAGATGTCGCGTCCTCGTCGTATTTAAAGTATGTAGTAAATAGTGGTTGAAGCAGTAAATAAGCGGCTACCATACAAGAAGCATTAGAACAGAAGCATGATCATTCATTATTTAAAACGCAATGTTTAATATACTTTATACGAATAGTTATATTACCGATGTTGGTGCTGCTGCTTGGTTGAATTCGCTCTGCGGGACCCGATGTAATCTTGCGTGTTGCCTGCTCATAAAAGAACAAGTTTCTCATGGGAGGTCCACTACCAATATCCTCATTTCTACCTGTTCTTCTTTACTCCTTTTTATTTATTATCGGATTTATTTATTTTATTTTTATGCTCGCAGTTTTTTGTTCAACAAGCAATACAATGATGATGATGATGAAAAAGCGACGATCGAAATCAAAAGACTGTATAGTTTCAAAGAAAAGCTACTTTATGGATAAGCAGTGCTGAAAAAAATGTCCACTTGTTGAAGCAAAAATGTGTGGACAATTTTGGGGCGATGCAAGATTTCTGCACGGAGACAACAAATGCTTTCATTTATTGCAATAATGAATGACACGGTTTATGCAAAGAAGGAATTGTAGAGGGTTAGGTATGAAGGAAATTTTTTTTAATGCGAACAGTACATGGTAATTTAGATTAGAGAGAAACGATGCAGGTGGGCAATCGTTTCATGTTTCAATTGGCATAACATTTTCATTCCGAATTGATATGAGTATTGTGAAAATTTTAATTAATTTCTTTGCTCAAGTATGAATACTGGATGAAAGAGAAATATATTTGGGTCAGCAGATGAAATCTTTTAAAGAGGGGAAACGTCAGTTGTTGAAAAAACACAATACGCATTATGTATTCATTCTGGTGAGTTGTGTATGGCACGTTCTTTTTGTTTAATTGTATTACTTGGATATAATATGTTATTAAATGCCATAAACAATCGCAATGTTGCAAGACGTGTGCTAATGTTGAAACATTTGACAATTTCGCAAAATCATTTCAATTTGTTGATGAGCGTTTGAAGTTGAGAATTGCAAAGACCCAAAGAAGTTGAAAATAGATGCACAAACATGAAGAGTGTTTAGTAAAGTAAAACTCAAAACTGACTGCATCTTGCGTAGTATAGGTCCCTTGTCTGTTTCCCATATTATAATTAATTTTTTAACTAATGTGCCGTGTACTTCACATTATTCGTGAGCAGTCATTCATACGCAAAATGTTAGTGTCTTTGTGCAAGCAAGAGGATGCTTACATTATGAAATTTTCCATTTTATTATTTATTAAACTTTGACATTTTCTAATGATGCGCACACGACATGCTTTGCGACAAAAGTCCATGAATAGATGATAGTGGATCATCTCAGTCGACTGTTTAATTAATCCTCTTTCGCTGTTTGTATGTGTGTGCGACGGATGGGGTTTTCTTTGCAGCTGAAAAATTGTTTGCCGGTGGTCGTGACAAATGGAGAGCAAAAGCGACAATATGTATGTGAGCCGTAAAAGCTGGATGAAAGAGCAAACCTTATCATAAATACTGCTTTGCTGACGAGGATTTTTATTTTGCGGCATCTTCCGAGTTACAACTTTTACGAGAACAAAAGTGAAAAAGTCACACTTTCCACATTAGCATTCATACGGTTCATATGTGGAGAGCCAGGAAAATAATGATGATCCTTTTTTATGAGCCTGTTGACTATGTTTGAGCCTACACACAGGAAAACATAGGCCACAAAACTACATCCAAACAAATATATACATGCGACGTTCATTTTTATTAGTGACATGAACATCCCTTCTGTTTCCTCATACTGATGATCAGATGATTAATAATAATAAATAAATGGAGAGTGAAAACAATATTGAGTCCCTCGACACTCTCGCTGTATACCTCACTCTCCCATCTCCAGCAAATCCAGCATCATCCTCTCTCTCGAGTGGCATATTACACGGCTCACTGACTTTTACCCGAATAAAACGGAGGAAAGGGGATCGATCGCCAAAAAAAGAGATGATGATGATGACACGACACGGACAAGACCAAATATCACAATCATCAGAAGCATACAAGCATGACGAGATGTTATTGCCTTTTTCCTCGTCCTTTCTCTCCAACTTTCCATCTCTCCACTTTTAATAATCTTCCGCTCGCTCTATTCGGCACGGTTGGTCCGGATGAGGAGCAGGAACAATATGGAAAAATATTATGAATGAATGACTCTCTCCCTCCATCTCTCTCCATGCTGGATTTACGTTTCTATGAAAAGTTAGTACGCGGATCTACATTGATTTTCTCTTTCACTCTGGCTGGATGTAATGGAGAGAAGCGGGGAGCTGACCATATGAAAAAAGCGAGGAAATGTCTTTGCTGCTGTAACCGGAGCACTGTAGGTAGAATGTAGAACCTTCCCCTAGAAAAGAACGCAATATTATACGCGACATATATGCATCATGGGGGAAAGGAAGAGATATTATAAATGAGCATGCATGTTGTTGAAGGGGAAAGCAGAAATAGTAATAACGCAATAATGCAATAAAAGTAGAGTTCTAGCGTTGTATATGCCCTTCCCTCTTGCTTTGAAAGCCTTACACTTTTGTAAGCAAGAACAGCGGGTGCATGATATAAAACATGAGCACATTATGAAAACTGATGGTTGGTAGTGGTAGGAGGACGATCTTTTTGATGATGATGATATGATGACGATGATAGCCATAATAATCATTTCACAATGTCACCACCCGAAAGAGAGAAAAAAATGCTGGATAAGAAAAGCGAGCGTTTGCAAAGGGCTTTTGTATGGAAAGTGGAGTAGTGTGCGGCACGAAAATGATGATGATGATGAGGACGATATGAAACATCGAAAAAGTAATAAAACCAGGAATGCCAATAATAATTCTTCCCCTCTCCATCGTCGTTCGTTGTCTCTTTCCTTGTCCCTCTATCTTACGTAGTTACGTACAGAGGCTTACGTAGGGTGTTCCTTGTTCCGGGAATAAAAAACGGACAATACATGAGGAGACATCAGAGAGAGATTTCACAGTCTCTCTACACATATTATTCCAGCATCTTGTGCTTCAAGGAATCGAGACGACTTACTGCCTGCTGGGAATATACTAGAAAATGGGGAATAAAATGTGAAAGATATGTGAAAGATGTTAGAAGACATGAACATGGAGGGAAGAAAGAAGATATTTTGTCGTTTTCTGGGTGCTCTGTTCCCTGAGTTTTGTTGTCGTCGCCACGAAAGACGTACCCGAGCTGGATGGAACTTGAAAAGAAGAAATGGGTAAAAAGTTGGAGATATACGTTTCAGAAAAGCTGATTTTACACATGCATACTTGTAAGCAGAATAGAATGCGATGTGATCTCGTAGAATTACTTGGTTTTATGTTACTCAACAAGAACCGTGTCCATGTATTCACATTTAGCTCAGATTATTATATGAACTGCATAAAAAAGTATTGCAGCCACTGCTTTTTCAATGTGTAGATGATCCTGTTGATGTTGAAGTGTTGGTGTTGGTAGTGGAGTTGTAGTGGCAGAGAGACGAAGAGGGAGCTCATTTGTGGCAGCCCACAGGCAAGATGGCTCCTCCTCCGTAAACATTTCATGCGCCCTTATCCTCATCTTTAACTCCACACATACACGTTTGCTGAGGAAAACTCTCCGTTTTGAAAGGCAGAAGTAGAAAGGGAGCCGTTTTTTTTTGTTCTGCACGGTATTGGGATACACGTTGTAATGAAAACTTTAAGTGGTAGCAGTGCTGCTGCTGCTGTGAGCAGTGAGCACGGAGCGAGGAGAAGGGAAAAACAAATAAAAAGTAATAAAAAACAAACAAATAAAAAACATTGTATGGCTTTTTACGATCATGCTTACCGACTCACTGGGCAAATGAGCTTTATAAATGGTTATATAAACAAAAGTGGAATTTAAAAAGTATATGGCTGTGTGCACATTTAAAACCCTACAGTCTCTCTGATTATGATAATGAGCTGTTTTCTTTTTTTTCCCGATCAAGTGGCTATTTCTATGTCTGAGCTGATGGCCAGGACAGGAACACTTGAGTGGCGAGAAAAAAGAAATACAATTTTTATTATTACATTTCATCATTCGTTTCATTCCATCTCCTTTCGGTCGACTTGACTTGGGTGACGCTAATGACGCTGTCCCTTGTCCCATTTTCTTCGCTCAAGTGTCAACTGGACACTTGCAGTAGCGAGATATGCATATATACATTATGTATAGACAGGGAAACAGATGAGGTTGGACAAGTGGAAAACTAGCTTGCCCGGATGATGATGATAATGATGACAGCTGGACTTCCTCCCTGCCTGACGATCTGTTTCAGTTGACTGCTTTGAAAGAGCACGCTATAGATAGACATTACATAATAAGAATAACGATGACCAACGCATTGTCTGTGGAGAATAGCAGAAAATAAAAGTAAAACTACTCTTGTCTTGAACTTGTCTTGAGCTTTAAAATGCATACCCACTTTAAAGACGAATAACACGGTCAATTAATCATCATCTCATGAAATCAACTATGTTTTCGCTTCTTGTGAGGAAAAATTGCTAGTAGGTGGTACCGTGGTACGTATCGTGTGTTTTATGTAAAGACTTGATGAAACTCATGTTGAAGTCGTAGGAGGCATTTTTCACGAGGACCGCAGCAGCAACTAAACGATAAAATGGATTTGCTCGAGTGAACTTTACTACTCCTACACTTTTTGCCATTCATACAATATTCAAACAAGAAAGATAAAATAGTGTATCTCTGTAGGTATGTTACTTTCTACATGGTCGGAAGGCATGCTGTTTTTCTCGCTAGTTTGTTTCTTGTTATTATTATTGCCATCATTACATTTTACTACGCATAATACTCTTTAACTTTTTCTCATAAGATGACTTGCTTCTAGTTTCAATCGAGCAAGAGAGAGTACAAGTTGCATATAAACTACAATTGACTATTGACCAACTCCACGACCCCACTCAACGTTCAAATAAAACAAAGATACAAATAAAAAATGGTAGCATTACGCAACTTTTTTTCTGTAGAAGGCGAGCGTGGAACAAGGGAGTCAAAAGTTTTCTTTTTATTTGGAGGGGAAACTGATTCAAGTGTAGGAAAGGCAACAGCTACACAGTTTGAATGAGAAAAGTTGCTGATTTTTATCATGATTCCCCTACATGAACGGGACGGGATCAGCAGCAGCAGAGAGAATGATTAAACTGCCAGGTCATGATGACTTTGGCCATTCACCGTTAGTCCAGTCTGCACTAACAAAATCTAATAGTTGAAACAACATGTCATGCGCATATAGAGAGTACTATATGCACGTATACAATTAGGAGACTTTCATCTTACTTGGATTTGTACGAAAATTTATGATTTCTTCACTTTACAGCCTTGTTTTGAACAAAACTGCAAGATATGCATAGAATGTGCTCTAGTATGCAAGATTGTGGAATAACGATTATTCAAAAATGCGATTAATGAAACGTGGAATTTGCACTAATACACTGATAAAGTCAATGCAAGAGTTATGTAGGGTGGTGACGGTGATGCTAAAAACGTTTTTTTCTTTTGCTAACGCGATTTATAAGAAGACAGTTAAAATCAGTGAAACCACTGAGCAATTTTGATCAAGCATTTTGGTTCATGATAAGGCATTTACAGTTCCATTTTCGAAAATCGCATCAAAGCAATTCCTTTGCTTTTGTTGTTGGAAGAAAGCCACTCTAAGAATTCACAGGGAAAATCTTAGCAGTATGGAAAGTAAATTAAATGACAAGCCTAACTTCTTTATAGCATTTATATTATTCCGTGTATTAATTCGTTTATTTTTCCAAAACTGCTTTACCACACGTCTAATAAAAAAGGTAAACAAAATAAATAAATAATTGCACAAGTCAGACATTTCATTTATGTTTCTCATTCTTCAGCCAAGCCATCATCATATCTCAACTTTCTTATCATGACTTTGTCTACATATACTTTTTAGCTTGTTGACCAGCGAATTGAGCGGCTTTTGTTTGATTTTCGTCGAAGTGCTTATAAAAAAGTACAAAAATAGCAGCGTGATATGTGGTAAATGCAGCGAACAGAATAAATGGATTATATTCTTTCGAGTGAGCATGAGTGAGAGCTACATGGTGAGCCAAGGTGGTGGTGTGGTAAATAAATAAAATGTGGCTTATTATGTTGATTGCCATCGATGACTTATCTTTCACGCGGATAAATTATTGCCCTCATAATCACATAAAAACTGAGCACAGTTTATAGAAGAAAAAAACAAAGACTGGCTTCTAGTAAATAGGAAATTTGTGCAGTCTCTACAGCTATAGTAAAGTAGAGACAGGGAGAATACTGACCATACATACATTTATACTTTCTACTCAGCGAAAATAGGAGGACATGCATCTCTCGTGGTTGTCGTAAATGTAAATGTGATTGTGGTGTTGATATGATGGCAATCATCGGCAATAAGACAAAAAGCCATGTCATGTCAGGAGGAAGTGGACGGAAAGTGCATGCAGGCGAAACTTCTCTCGCCACCCAACTTTCAACTGTTTTTTTTTTCTCTCTTTTTATTAGATCAACGCTGTAGGTAGGAGAACAGACATGAAAGGTGCTACTACTCACGTCAATAATTTAGAGAATTATATTGGCTTGTGGGAAGAGCGGGAACGTTCATTTCTATTTTTACGGGTGATGATGAGCAATATGCCATACTATGCATTTTAATGAGCGTTATGAACGTTCCCTTTTTCTGGCTAAAAAAGGGTGATATCGTCGCTCTCCTTTTTTACAACAAATTTACCGACACAGGCAGTAGCTAATTTAAAGGAGTAATTCTATTTAAAATTATTATACCTTAACCCGTCACGTAGCTGAGTTTTTTACACTTGAGTAAGCAGAGAAAGGAGCCGAACATGATAACACGTTCAGCTAATTTTGACAATACAACAGTTGTTTAACCATCGAATCGAAGAAAAAAAGGATTTTCTCATGTTGCCCACGTGTAGATGAGTGAACTAAAGTTTTTCGGTCTATCTGTTGTCTATCTATCATATCGATTTGCCTAATGAATGAACACAACAAGGATCTTTCTTGTAAAAAGCAAAAGTAGCAGGAGGTATAATAGGTAAGCAAGGTGAACAGCACACGAAACAAATTTTCCTACGTGAGCACTTAATAGAGAGAGGCAAAAGCGGCAGCAGAAACAATAACAATTATTAAAAGGCATCCTCAGATAAATTGGGAACAATTACGATGCAAAGTGTGTGTGGAGTAAATGGCTAATAATTACAATAATGATGAAAAAATTCTTGGATTGTGTTTCTTCTGCTCCTTTGATTTCGAGTGTGATAGTATGTACGCTCAAGAAAGAAACTCTCGGCACACTATTTGTAATAATTCGCTATAAATAATCGCGTACAAGGAAAATGGAAAGGTAGGGGAAATAATATGCAATACAAGCAATTATTTTTATTTAAAAATTGTTGAATCATGAGTGGGTGTAGAGAAGTGGCGGTTTGTGGAGAACACATCAGCATAGAAAACATCACACTAAAGGGTCCTTACACCAGACCTTAGAATCCTCATTTGCATATGTAAAGACGTTACATGACACCCACATTTTAAAATGTAACTAGAAGACTTGCTCGCATTTTAACATATGGCAAACTTATTGACTATCAAGTGCACTGACTGACAGCAAAGTTGAAAAACGGCAGAACAAAAGTAGTCGTTAAAGTTTAAAGCTTGAAATAATGATGATTATAATTATTAAAATACATAACAGAAAACTCATCAACAATAAGTTTCGTGTTATTTTCTTCTCTCCACTTGTTCTATTGTAATCCACGCGCGTTTAATACAAAATCCTAAACCTGAAACCCGTACCACTCTACATATTCAACATTCATTTTCTATTGCTGCTGATTTAAATAGCTGATAAGTGTTTGTGGTAAGCACATATACAAGTATTGCTTCTTGTTCTTCAGCAAGTCAACTCATCAAAGCCAGTCATCGTGATCAACAAGAAGAATAAGACGAGGAGGAAAGAGAGAATTAAAAATACGAGCTTTATTTTGTGAGATATTCATCTCCACTTGACTCGCAGACTTTGCAACAAGCCATAACTTACTCACCACCACCACCACCACAAAAGCTTATCCACTGCGAGCAACATCACACAAATTAAAAACGATAAAATAAAATACTGCTGAGCGCAGCAGTCAGGCCTGTATTTTATTAATGCGAATTTAATTAATGAGAAATATTATTATTATTACATATTTATGATTATCATCAGTCTTATCTTTAAAAATGGAGTCTCTCCACTATCATACCATTCAGTTGTACATTTTTTTTGCTGATTTGCTTTTTTTCAAATGAAAAAATAATTTCTGCAGTGCCGTCCCTTCTGTCAGTGTCAGTGATTCGTTTTTTTGCTACATCAGTTTTGTAATTTGCAAAACTGCGTGTGTATGCAAAAGAGTATATAGAATTGCCACGTTGTAGAGAGAATGGGATGCTGATGAGAGATGAAGATAATGAAATTGAAAAGTGTACATCAAATAGTTGCACATTGTTGTGATATTAAATTATTATTGTTATTACTACACCACAACTATGTAGCGCTTGATTATGTTCCCTTATGTGTGGAAGAACAGGTAGAAGAAGGTTGAAGATGATGGGGCTGAGGACTATGATAGTATGATGATGGGAGGTTGTCGTGAAATGTGAGAGAGTTTTATGAACGTGTGAACAAGCAGATAAACATATTATATAAATGCATATTTATAAAGACAAAGTACACACAGGGAGGAATAACGAGTAATTAAGAAGCCAAAAGACATGCTCTTAATGCTCAAGTTATTCATTTTGGTATTTAATTTTCTGCCATCATCAACTCATAATCTTCATTTATGCTCTGTTGCTGCTGCTCTATGCTAAAAACCCCAAAAATATTTCACCCAAAACCAATGTATGAAACCGGCATTTTGTTTGATTCTTTATTTATCGTCCCAAAGATAACAGAAGTAGGGTAAATAAAGTAGGTAGAGGTAGTAAGTAGTAGTTTCTTCTTTTAATCCTGAAATGAAGGAACTCATCGAAATCGCATAAAAATCTCACATCGCACCAATTAAAATCTTAAATCCTCTTTCACTCTCCACTGACAATGAAGTCAAGAACTGAGAGTATTTATGAGGATTTTTTACCAGCTAGTACAGGTGGACGGGCCGGAGGATGAGAGCAGACGTAAAAAGATTTCATGCGTTGCTGGTGGGGAAGGAGAAAAAAGAAAGAAATGCAAGCGGTTGAGAGAATCTCTGAAGGGGGAAATGAAAATCTCAAAATGTATGAGCACAATAGTGAGAAGGATAATCATATGATGAGCGTGTTAACAAGTAGTTCTTCTCTGAATATCTTTGTGTGTGAGTTTCTGTAGTCGTTAGTCAAGTAAGTATCATTTGTAAATGGAGAACCTGCAATGAGTAAAATAATGTTCGCCTAAACAACACTCACATACAAAACAAGAAAGACAAGGAGATATTGTAAAATAAATGCTGGTGGTGGTAGTCGTAGTAGTAAAGTTGTACTCTACTTCGATTGCACCAAACATGTGTGATTAGTAGGAATAGGAAGGGAAAAGATTGAAGACACTTGGCTACCTACCGTGTGTTTACCCAAGCTGATGTAAGAAGTGGGAAGCTGATACAATATAATATACCTACGTAAAAAAGATCTTCTCACAAGCTGTGTGTGAGATTCTTCTCCCTCAAAGTCGCTTCTATTTTGTCATTCTTGTTCGAGCAGTCTGTCAACGTTTAAAAAAACATTATCATCCTCAATCAGAGCATGTAAGTGATAAGGAAATAGTTATAATTTAGATTAAATTAATACAATACACTCTCAGATAAAACGGTTTTTACGAAACATCCCACGTTGTACAGTCAATCCAGAGTTTTGTAATAAGCGGTTGTTATACCGACTTGACACATACTGGAAAGGACGCACTCACAGTAAACCCCGACCGGGAGGAGTCAAAACGCAATAAGCACATACACATAACATAAAGCTCATCATCATACTTAAGGAAAGTATATAAATCAGAGCAGTGATCCATGTATTCTTCTCGTGTCACAGTGGGTGACGGCAATCGTACACGGCTAAAAACGTTTGCCGTTTCGTTGTGAAAAGACGGACTTAATTAAACGGAAGTGAAGGGATAATACAAAAATAGAGAAACATCGCGTATAAAAAGTTGGATAAAGAATTTTGAAGAGTTCAAGTGAATAGAAAAGTGGAATAAGCTGTCGGCAAGAATATTGCATGAAAAGACAAGCAAAGTTTTTTACAGATCGGAGACAGTTTTACCCTAATTTTTACGCATTAGCACATCTAACATTTTTCCTGTGAAAAGAATCAAAAAACGAGTAGGAAAATTAAACGCGGACTGATTAACTCCGTTTGAGTGTTCGTGTAAGAAGTTTGTTTGTGGACTAATAAGGCGATCGGAACTGACTGCAAAACTGCAAAATTGTCATTGTCCATTTTGAATTGTTCTATTTGCCAATTACTAGTTTGTGTTTGTATGTCTTGATGGTTGAGCGGAAGCCGCGGAGCACACGATGAGCTGCACAGTTATGTATCAGCCATATGCTATGACGTACAGCTCGTCCTCCTGTGACAGGACCACTTCTGCCAGCGATAATCTCAAGGTATACATTCGATGAAATGAACCACGCCTTTGCATTTTACTTTATATTTAGTAAATTTTATGACAATAACAATCGCAAATAGTTTACTAAAAGCAAATCGAACAACATCAAAAGTCAATATTTACTGGTATTTTTATTGCAAATGCAACTGTGCACATAAAACTTTGAATTTGGGGGGACTTGAGACATTGCTTTGTAGAGCTGGCAATGGCAAGTTTATCATTTCGATTTCAATAGAATTAGCACTCATTTAATAACAAAGTTTGCATTTGTATAAAGAAAAAATGACAGTAATAAATTTAACGTGGTCGTAAACCTAATTAACAATTATAAATATTGTGCTTTTTATTGTTTTCCTATAATACTGCACATATGAGAATTGATGAGAGTAAAAAGTCTGGTCAATGGTGCAATCCATTATTGGCCATCATCATCACTGAACGAAATAACCGGTTCAACTCCACTTGAGTCTTTATGCTCTGGGT
Organism: Willowsia nigromaculata; assembly: GCA_034700605.1. Lineage (NCBI taxonomy): Eukaryota > Metazoa > Arthropoda > Collembola > Entomobryomorpha > Entomobryidae > Willowsia > Willowsia nigromaculata. The sequence continues at coordinate 876 of JAQIXX010000516.1, read as the reverse complement.
CGTCGTATGTACAGAGTTTTGAGTTGAGAGCTAGCGATAATCTCATGCTGATAAGCAGTAGTAGAAGAAGAGGCAGGAGTATAACAAGAAGTCATTCCTTTTTGTTTATTGTTACGTACAGGGAAATAAACAATGACGGCAACAATAACAATTATCTTGCTCAATAAATTTCATTGTTTTTTGTCGTTGCCGTGCATGGTGTCGGTGTAGTGGCCAGGCCACCCCAACGAAAAATAAATATCGAATTAAAAGTTTAAATGCGATGCACTTCGACTTTGTAGAGATTTGCTTACTTGATCTTATGACCTGTTCTTGATCTTACAGAAATGTTTCAAATTCCCCCATGCCCCTTCACCTCCAGAATCCTCTCACTCGAATGCGAGCTCAGCGTACAGTAGCCCGGGTTCCACAGCGGGCTCATCAATTCTTCCCCCACATAATCCTCCTCCGCCTTCGATTCTGGGAACGTTATCCCTGCTACCTCCTCACCTGCACTCCCCGTCTTCCTTAACGATAGCTGCTGCAGCAGCGGCCGCCTCTAGTCACGGTAGTAGCAGCAGCAACAATAGTAATAACAATAGTAGTAACAACAATAACAATGGTGCAAGACGACCTTTAACACCCTCCTGTGCCTCCGGTGGGGGAGGGGGAGGAGGAGGAACACCTGCCCCTGCAACAATCACCAGTGCGACGCAACAGCAGCATCATAGTCACCATCACCACCATGGGCATTCATCCTCCTCCCATCATCACCATAACCCCCATCACTCCACGTCATCCTCCCCTTCGTCTGCCACATCGCACCACCATCATCCCCACCATCACCACCGACTCCATGGGTCAGCATCGTCAACTTACCCATCATTGAATCTTAGC
>JAQIXX010000515.1:0-56629 GCA_034700605.1 Willowsia nigromaculata | reverse complement strand
CGGCTGCCCCTCCACCACCCCCTCCGCCACAAATGAGTGCACTGCCACCTCCGACTGTTAGTAACGGGAACATAGTGAAAGCAGAAAAGAAGAACGCCCCTGCTCCTGCATGGGACGGACGATCGGAATTGCTCAAAGCTATAAGAGATGGTATGTGCAACTAATGTGATGATGAGGCTTTTATGTACCATTTGTGTTTGAACTAGAAACATTTTATTTATTGCAAATTCTGTTTCAGGTATTGAATTACGAAAAGTCGATAAAAAGGAGGAAAGGGGCAAGGAAGACAAAACTGGATCGACGTACTGCGATGTTGCGTCGATTTTGGCAAGACGTGTTGCAGTTGAAATGTCTGATAGTGACAGTGAGTCAGCAGAAAGTGAATATGATAGTGATGGTTGGGATGAAGCAAGTGCTTGATTATTCAATGACAGTGAAATTAAAAGCTTAAAGATAGTTAAAAAGTTATAAATGTCCAATAAAAGACGAAGATTTATCGTTATATCCCAAAGAATAGCTTAAATGATTAATGTACATTAACTATGAATCATATATAGTTTAAGTGATGCTGCAATAATATATAATGACCATGATATGCCAATTCTGATATTGAAGCTTGGTTAAGTTTTAAAAAGTAATGCATTGCAACCATATAATTATGTTTGACAATAAGAGTTTTGTCGGCTAAATATTCTAGATTCTGCATGTCACTATATCTCTATATTAATGCAATACAATATTTCAGACTCGTTATTAGCGTAAAATAAAATATTAAGAATAATTTTTGTTATGTTTTAAACTGTCGTCGTTGATAGAAAATTATTCTTACTTACTTTTGAAAATGTAATAGTAATTCAGAATTATACGTAGCTATTTATAAAAAAAAGCTTTGTGCTAAAAGAACTTATTGCAAGTTTTGTTTTAGGTAATCATTTTTATTAGTTTTTCATTATTTTGAACGTAGATATATATGCATGTATTGTGTGCTCTACTGTAACACTTTGAAAATACCTTAATGAACGACTGAGGGAGTGGAAGTATAGCGTAATAATTACCTAACAATGTTGATTATATTAATAATGTAGGCCTACATTAAATACAAATATAAATTGTGTCACAAAAAGTCGATTGATTACCTATTATCAAGTAAGGTATTTCCCTAACAAAAATATTACGAAACCCAACCCGTGAAAAATTAGGATAAAGAGGAACCACTGAAAGCCCTGATTGTCGCAACCAAAGTAAACAAGATAACGACTCAGATTCCTAATTATATGATTCATTAACAAATTATAATAAATAAAATCGTTACTGTTCAATTAAGCGTATACGCTCTGGTTAACATTTTGCTGTTTCAAGTTGCATTATTTCATACACACAACATGCAAGAATTTTACTGGAAAATGACTTTCCTTTCAGTACAAGTCAAAACAAAAAATCATGCAAATTATTTATAACCAACAAATACTTTATTAAAGTACATCTGTAAACTGTGAACATAAAATAAACGGCAGAAGAAACAACTGCAACTGCCTAATTAAATTTAACCAATACATAATTAAATGACTCACAAATGAAGACAAAAGCACTCAAAATTAACATGATTTCATATTCGTTCCTGCGATTTAGAATGACCGTGCTTGCTACCACAAACTGAGATACGTTACATCAGGCTTGGTTTATCCCATTTGCTACACCAGAAGAAAATAAATCTCCAGGAGAAAATCTACTGACGCAGCAGTATACTGGTGGCAGTTTCTAAATCATTACTGGATGATCGGAGCGCTTCAACAGCTCTTGCATGTTCAAAGCCCATATCAACCAGAATCTGAATATTTTCTTGGGATGGTTCAGCATTCTCTGCAGTACGTTGTCTGGGACGAAGAAAATATCCTAAAATACCGTCAGCATTGACGCCATCATCAACAAGGCGCTCGGAATATCCCTGTCCCCTTTGTTGGCGAAATTCTTGGGCTCTATTGTAGTAATACTGCTGTTCCAGCATATCCGTTTGTTCTTGCCTTTGAAGTTCCAAAGTTGCTCCCATTTGCTTGTACTGTTTCAAAGAATATCAAAAAGTGTTGTCATGTACTCATCATATTCAACGAATAAACCCGAGGATTAGGATACCTACCTTAGGTTCACTAGAGCTAAGGATCCACCCAAAAAGTTTGTTACAAGTTCGAGCCACAAAGCCAGGCACAACAAGCCACTTCTGAACCTTGAATATATTTTTTCGATACAAAATTCCAGCCACCTGTAACAGTTTCAAAAAGAATTTGCTTGTAAACAAAGTATACATCGTAAATGTTTCATATACAAAGTAATGTACTGGACGTTTGTTAGTGGTAATATTGGTAAGTACCAAGCCACAAAGTGCAGATATCATTGTCGCATTAGAAGTCGTCGCAACCTGGAGTCCCAACAAATACGTCACAGTTTTCCCAGTTAAAGGAATTCCCACAAAAGATGACACGGCGATTCTCGGAATGTCCAGAAAATAATTTACGTACAATGGAAAAATTAATCCATAACTATACACAGAAAAATTAAACCCAATTAAACGTTATATATACTGAGGAAAACTTTAAATTAGATTTTAAACAATGCTTATCTTCATACAGTCCAGGAGGTAAATGTCCTCCACTATGATAGTCCAACTGGAAGTGGCTTAGCATCAAGATAGTGCATACTTCTAAAATGGTTGAAATTGTACAAGTACCAAAAAGATAAGAAGCAAATTTTCTAGATCCCATTCGTCGTTCAAAGATCCTAAAGTCAATACAAAGACATTATTAAATTACACATTATTAATTAAGCATAGTTTGACTAGGAAATCCTATTAAGCTACATGGTTGATATAAACAAACCTAAAATAATAGATGACGAGTGCTGAACAAATAAGATCCTTCGTATGAATATAGGTTAGTCTATTGAAGAAAAGTCTCCATATTTGACCAGATATTATAACTTGCGGTATTTGACATGCCAAATATAATCGAATGTGGGCGATCATTGGGACATGAATCGCTGTACATGTCAGGAACATACATCCTAGGAGCCCTTTGCAAACTGGGGCTTTATCTAAAAAACAGGAACAAAAGAACATTGGTCAACACGCGAAATATATTTAACAATTATATATGAACTAACTAAGACAAACCAGAAATACTTACAGAACCCAGTTGTGCTTTGTTGACTAAGCATTTCGATCCACTTCTAATATTTGCAGTGTCTCTGGATGACATAAAGTTTCCTCCTACAACGCTTCTCGTTGCCGTTGCTCTACTATCAACTACTACTTCAACTACTTCTATACTACCACACTACTCCTTACTTTCCTTTCAATGTAACGTCAATTTTCAACTGAAAAACTAGTTGACCTAAATCAGGCTATGAAATGACTACAGATTCGTTTTTATAGTGAAAATCTAGTAGTTTTGGAAGTAAAGGTTAAAAGTGATACTTTTCGGGTGCCAATTTTAAAGACTATAAATAATAGCACAATAACTGATAAACTCTCTGAAACAATTACTGGAACTGACGATCACAGTAAAGATCTAACAACTAGAATTGAGAGATTTTCTTATTTTTCGCACATCAACCAACCAATCAGCCAGGTAAACGAAGTAATTTCATTACAGTTATCGATTATGCAAAATAAATGGATTAGTTAGTACAATGTAGTCACTCCCCTAATCTTACATAATCTTAACCCTACTATTCTAATTCTAACTATTCCCAGAAAAACTTCACTTGCAACCGCACGCGCTCCTCACTGCAAGTCTATCCCTAAAAACCTCTGGAGATATTCCCAACACCCTCTTATCAGTTAATTTTCTAACCTAGTACACCAACCTCATATCCGAATATCTACTTCATTTCCAACTATATTAATTGTCGTCTATTTCAGAAAAAATTGATCTTTATATTTCCACACTTCCTATTCACATTATAATCCTCTCACTAGCTAATAATATTGAAAACATGCTAACAACTAAACACTAGCAAAACTTTGTAAAATATTCATTCTTTGATTGACTTCTTGGTGATTGATTGCTCAAGTAGCATAATGTTCTGTTGACTTGTTCGCACGCAATTTCGTTATGATCTTTCTTTCTTGTCGTCACATCTGATCTCTTGTACCTCTCGTCTGCGCTTTGTCTTGTTCTTCTGTTGTGTTGCAATTCACTAAAAAAATGTTTTGTTGTGTTTGTGGTGGTGGTGCACTTTCAACTCTATCTAACAAAAGGGTTGACTGGCTGAGGTTGAGCAACGAAGAAGCACAGCAGAAAAAGTGAAAACAAAAATAGAAAATGAGATGAGATGTATTTTGGTAGATGCGATAGCTCCACCCCTCACCTCTCCGTTCAAAACAAATGCGGGACTAGCTTACTTGTCGACTACAGATCGTAACAGAGAGCAGCTGTGAAGCTGTGTGTGCTTTACTTGTGCTCGAGTCGAATGCTTGGCTATGCAAAAACGCAAGTGCATGCAACTTTTCCATCATAATTGACTTGACACTTCACAAAAAACTCAGGTGTGATCTTGTCCACAAATCAAAAAGATTGGCACGTAGCATCCAATTCATAATTGTAGTTAGCTTTTAAATGATTTTAAATGATTTCATTTCAAGTGATTGGTTTTCATAAGTCAGTCGGGCATGTGAACTGTCATCGTAAAAAGTAAGCTGTCAAGTTCACACTTGGACAGTGTTCACTGGACTTGGACACCTCCAACCTCGGAAGGTTACCTCACCTCGTTTCCGCTGTGCGTCATTAACTGTGGGTAGAGAGGATTATAGCGAACAGTTAGTAAAATGGATTTGGAAGGTTTGATTGGGAAGTTTAGTGGGGAATTAAGCGATGACCAAGTTCCTCCTCCTGACTCATTGTTGGAATATGCGCAACAAATTCAGAACTTTTTCTCTGAGAAGCTGGACACGTCGAAATTGGGTATGCAATGGTCCATGACATGCTTGATGATTTACTGATGAAGATTTCCTGAAAATATAAAATGATGATGATAGCTCATGCTCGTGGCGTTTTCATGATTTACAGATTATTATTTTGGCTTGGCATTTCCGGATTCCAAAATGGAAGGACTGCTGGGATTCCTAGGAAGAAAAATCACACAGAGACAGTATGACAAAGCGAAAGAAGCAGTACTCAATCTCATTCAGTTTGTGATTGTACAGCAAAGTTGGAAATCAGAAGCGGATCGATTTTACTTAGGTTTTAAGGTTTGTATTCAATAACTGTCAAAAAGTCTTCATGTATGAAATTGATGATATTAAAATGAACAGCACCCACTCATTTGGTTTTCAAATTTTCATTGAAACAGGAAGTTGCAGATATGTACTGGAAGAACAGTAAAGAAACGGCTCGACTTCAACAAGCTGCGTTAGACTGTCTCATTTCGTTATTTAATACTCGTGAAAGTACTGTGGATCTTGAGTCTGACGAATTTGATACGAAGAAACTATATCTGGATTTATTGCAAAGGTCGGAGAAAAGTTCTTTTCAGCCTACTGTCCGTGGGAAAATGTTTCACTTGATGGGCATTCTTGGTTATCTGGGTCATGCTAGTTTTATGCAGCAACAAGGATGGTTTGTTCAACTGTTCAAACACATCACATCCACTGTAAAAGCACAGGTGCGTGTGCATAATATTTACTTTTCTCCTTTCCGGCTTCTAACTTATTTTGAATTGCATTTTACAATGACATTGAATCATTTATAGGTGGAATCTGGAGATTCACACCTGGAAGTGTCCATATTACACGGATGCGTAAAAGGATTAGACAAGTTGCTGGTTGTATTTAAGGATAAAGTAAACGTTGCGGACGATATCTGGTTAAAATTTCAAGAGCATTTACAGCAAATGGTCGATCCTACATTATCTATTGTTAAGGAAGGCGGTAAAAACATTATCAAACGCAGGGAATTTCAGAGAGGTAAAAGACTATTCTACTGAATAAATATGTTTGCATGCACGATTGCAATCTAGGTACAAGGTTTTTTTAAAACTTTTAGCCGCTTTGGAGATCGTTGCCAATCACGGAGAGTTGATTCAAGCTGGGTTGTTCAAAATGTATAAACAGTGGTTCGAAGACTTGATCCAGTGGTCAAAATCGCCCAACGCTGATGACAATAGGATTGGAAGAAGGGCAATGTACAAGTTTCTGGAAATGATTATTGTGAAGTATCCGAGTTTCCTCAAATCTACCGGTGACGAAAGACATGTTCAGGAACTAGATTCCTTCTACAAAGTGAGATTTGTTACTTGCTGACAATCAGATTAAACAATACATTTAACTTTGTTGTACGTATCTCAATCTAAAGAGTGATATATGACTTTTTTAATGACACATTTCAGTACTTTTCTGAAAAGTTTAAAAGCGTGTTGAACACCACTAACGCAAACAAAATCGAATTGTCAGTAGCTGTTCGGGGATTTGGAATGCTTTCCAACCTGTGCACAAACCGAAAACAGGCGCTTGAAATGTTGAGTTTAATCATGGTTCATGTCGACAGTATTATTCACGAGTAAGACCAAATTAATGATCTGAATCTTTCCTAAATAAAATTCGAAATAATATGCCATTCAAGATCATTTATAAATTTTATTTTTGTTGTTAGATTGGATTCGCCAGTTGTGGACAAATATAGTGGATCTATATCCGTCCTTCCTACGTACCTCGAATCAGTTGCAAGTATTTTACCATCATTAAAGACTGAAGATAGCAGTATTGGAATACCCCCACAGCATTTAGAATCCATAAAAAAGTTAACTGTGCTTCTAATACGCTTTTACCCTGATATGAGCGAAAACCAACGACATTACGTTCACATACCAGTGCAAAAATTGTTTATTTCATTGTGGAATAACCACCATACAGTATGTGAAGCTTTTATCGAGCAAGTCTACCAACAAAGTTTGTTGCATATTGTATCTTGCCCAACCAAAGCAGAGATAGACATTCTAATGGAGTCCTGGAACAGAAGTCATCCAGAGAGTAAAAAATCTGCGTTGAGTCAACTTGGATTGAAACCAGTAAAATCATACATGAAGTTTTGGAAAGAATTATTGAGGCAAGGACAAGCAGATCCGCAGACTTTACAATTTGATTTGATGATGCAATGGATACTGGCGACTATCGGCAAGCTGGATTTTTCGATAACTTTTGAAGACAGTACAGCTTCAGAGATCTTGGATCCTGTTCAAGGAGCTACTGCAGTAGTTGTAAAAGATTTTCAGATATTTGTGAACATAGTGGATTTCTACCAGGAGTTGATGTCTGGAGAAAAATCATCACAACAGAAATTTAAAAAATGGATTGTCCTTTTTTCCTATGAAATACTTGGATACATAAAGACAAATGTATTCGTTAGTGGGTTTTACAAAATATTGGCAGTTGTTTTCGATGCTGTACGGAATTTGGGCTATTTTGAGGAGGTGAGATAATATTTGTTTTAAAAGTTGGGTATACGAAGCTATTAATGGCTGGAATAAGATGTATTTCCTTTTAAAATTCATACGTATTTTTCCTTGAAGGATACCTTGGAGGTTCGCAATCTACAAGAAAAGCTGAACTTATTCTTCCAAGGTCTGGGAACAAAAATTCAAGAATTCCGTGATGACCTACTCTTTTCAGTCCTTGAACTTTGGCTGTCACTTCCGGATAGTCTAATTCTAAAAAATTTCACTGCGTTGAATCAAACTTTGAAGGTGAAAATGAAAAGCAAATTATATTCCTTTCATTCGTCAAACTCAATTCTTATTTAATGTACTTTTGAATCTTTCTAGACGGTTTTCATAACAGGGAAAAGTTCATATCCATTAGCCATAAAAGGAGTAGAGGCCGTGGAAAGATGGTGCTTGCAGAAGGATTTCCCAGTGGAACAAATAACAGTGATCATGAATACCATTTTCCCGATTTTGAAAACCTACTTCATGACTTCCGGTAAATAATTTAAAAAACATTGATGTCAAGATGTTTATAGGATCATGCGAATTATAAAGATATTGATTTATTTCACTTTACTTGCAGAAAACGAAATGGGCCTGAACACGGTTGAAAACAAGTCAAAGACAGGAAATCTGAAAAATTTGATAAAAAAGAATGTTCAAGCATCCAAGAAAGTTGATGACGTGACAATTAAGGCTATCCAGTTTAAAATTCTCAATTTATTAGGCTCATTTGGACAATTTATTCAGCTAGAAGAAAAAGAAAATTTGGGGTTAACCAAGGATCAGCGATTTTTGCACTACGCTGTCCCATTTCAAGACTGCAAGCCAGAGATTTATATCGGTTCGTTTACTAAATAACTGTTCTATTGACTATATGCATACATAGTAATTAAATGTCAATCTAGTGTGATTCGAATGTCGGCTTAATTTGGCTTGATTTTTTCAGATGATTTACTAACTAGAGTTTTGGAGTTATGCGAGGATGCGGTGGAGCGACAAACACGAATTTCGGCTTGCGAGTTTTTGCATACCATATGCTTAATTTTTATTGGAAAATGTACGATTTTAAATCTAGAAAGTATCTTTAAACTCTTTTCAATAGTCTTCTTGTGCAATTAAATTTGAACTTTTTAAATGACATACAGCTCGAGATTACAAGGAAGTTCTGTTTCGTCGAATATTTCGATCAGTTGTAAAGTTGGGCTGTGACTCTGATATTGTTGTGCGGCAATTGTTCAACCCGTTGTGCCTTCAAATAATTCATTGGTTCTCAAAAAGACAAAGTCCATATGGGTTGGCACTAATTGATGTTCTGATGGTATACAGCTTTCCTTTTGTTTCTTAATACTTTTATATAATATGTTTTATGTAATTTAAAAATGGAACATTTTTGGTTTACTTTGTACAGGAGAGTTTGACTCAAAATGAAGACCCCAATCGTCGCGAGTTTGCAGCTCTTTGCTACGGAGAGTATTTCCTGTGGGCTTCAAAACATCAGGATGCCTCTAACGCGAAGGACAAGACTAGAGGAGTTTTGAAATCTATAATTGCAATGAGCACCCACGCATCTCCTAATTACAGACAAGGTTAAATGCTCTGCCCAATTACCAACAGTAAATTTTATCAAATAAATAAATACAGTAATTTTGGATTCATGAAATTCTTGATAGGATCCGTTATGGCTTTCAACAGCATCTACCGAGATTTTCGAGAAGATGCAAACTTGACCAGTGAATTTTCTTTTAACCTTTTGTTTTCCTTCCTTGCAAACTTAAAACTGTCAAAAGAATTGCCGGAAGACTGCTTATTGGTAACAAGTACAAAGCAGGCTATTAAGCATTTGGAAAGGATTTTCACAAAATATAAAGATAGGTTCAATACTGTAAGTCGACAATATGCTGCTATTATTTTTCCAACATTTCTGAATGCCTGCTAATTTATGAATGTACACATAATATTTCTAATTATATCTGCATCCATTTGTTTAGGCACTCCGTAGAAATTTCAAACCTGTGGTTTCTGAAACACCTTGTCTGCGTGATATCCTCAATTGGCTGATAGCTGAAGGTGGAAGTGAAGCCAAAGTTTATCGTGAGGAGTGCCTCCGACTCGTTGAAGTACTTTGTCCATTAACAAGAGGTAGACATTACATTTTGTATTCAGTCATGCATGAATCATTTCATTTCTTAACTTCATGAACTCGATTTGATATGTCTTATTTTTTATTCTTTTCTTAGGCATTGTTACAGTGGAACACTTTCTCGAAACAATTAAGGAAACTAACGGTGTCGATGGCTGGATACAAATTGCAGAAGGCAGTGCATCTCGTGAAATTAGTGATTGTGAAGCAGCTCTACTTTCTTTCTTGGATGCCTCTTCCTCTGTTTATGAGTTCCTTTACAAGCATGGCTTACTAAGCAGATCCATATTTCATACAAAGAGTCGATCGACATTTTGCAGCAAATTAGTGCGCTTATGCACTACCACTCAACCATATTCTTCAGAGTCAATCGAGTCATCCTGCGAGGAAGAGAAGATGCAGCTTCTTCACATATTTTCCAAATTACGGTTTGCGTGGGAAGTCCTCGACGATGAAAGTTTGAAAATTTTGTGGACTTATTCACTAGAACTTTCGAAGAGCATGACTAGTTTTGAGAGTTTGGATGTGATGAGTCGTCTTGTAAATGTTTGGTGCTCTGGGAATTTATCGGCATCTGCAAAACTTCAATGTTTCAATCTCTTCAACTTTGAGCCCGTTGATGAGGTGAACACGATCTCCGATGACCAACTAATCATTCATCTAAAGGAATCAGTTTGGCATCGTGATATGGCTGAAAGTGGTCTGACGTCACGAATAATATCAGAAGAATATTTACAGCACCTCCGAACTAAGCTCTGGAATTCGGTTTCAAACGCTCTATTCAAGAGATGCACTCCTTCTCCTGGGAGTGGCTTAAGCTGGGAAGCTAATAATTTATCTCAAAACAGAATTAAACTTGTTGAAAATTATTTAGTTATTGCTTTATGCATTAACATTGATGAGAGCATTATTGTGGATGCCGCGTTTGATGCCAGTAATGTCTCTTATAAAGATGGATCATTTCAACTTATTGAAACCAAAGGGAATATATTCCAAAAACAACTCCTAAGTGCTCTAGTTCACTGCAAGAAACTTTTAAAGTTTGATGATCTGCTGAAAGAAAGACCAATCAAAGCTGTCGGAGACTTCATTCAACGTCTGTTGAATTTGACAAAATCTAACAGACTGCTCAGAAAACAGTTTGGTCCCAGCATTTTTACGAAAGCACTGGCAAATTGGAAAATGATATCTATCAACTGTGACGTTGCAACTACTGTGAAAATTTTTGTGGGGATGCTAGCTGTGAATCTCGAAGCATGTAGAAAATCCGACGAGCTTTCAACATGGTGGAGTGGCCCAACACTGATGAGAGCCCGACATTTAGACCTAAAGCAAAAGGCTGAGGTGTTTGGCTACGTTACCGTTTTCGCAACATCACGGAATAAGAAAACGGTCGAATCAATCATGTAATATGTAAAGCTAATTTGCTACGTGTAAGCTTGAAAAAATCTCATAGTTTATGGAAAAAAAGTAATAAAATCTTTATATTAATTTTACAGGGAAGCCATTACGTATCTAGTGGACACTTTAAGACCTGAAGAAAAATGGGGAGAGGTTGAGCAATACGTTACTCACATTTTTAGGAAGATTTTGAAAGTCTTCGAGCAGCTTCCGAATAATTTGGAAATTGTCAGCCCCATATTGTGGATTATTGCAAAGGTGGCCCAATGGGTGGAAAACACAACAGAGCATGCGCTGTTTCGAATGGCTAGGGAGTCTGTGGAGAAAGTAGTCAAGACTCTTTGTGAATCCGATACCAATCGCAGCGGAGACTTGGTTTCTCACATTTACGAGCTAATTAACTCAGGGGATAACAAAAGTAAACCTTTGATAGAATCAGACCCAGTGTGGAAATCTGTTCTTTTACCTGCGGTTTCTAGCCTGAATATGTCCGCAACTAAATCATTCTTCAAGAAATATATTTATCACATTATTAAGAAGATGGTATGAAGAAGATGAAAAACATTTTTATGAATATTTATTACAAGTTTTGTCGAAAGCTTGAGTTAATTTTCTGATTTTTTTCTGTTCAATTTTAGGAAAAAGTGTCCAACAACATTTATGAATGGAAGGCCAAAACAATTTCTGTTCACTTGTTGGAACTGCTAGTTTATCAAACTACAGCAGATTTTGTCAAAGGTGAAGAATTATCGAATGCATACCTGTGCAAAGCAACTGGAGAAGAAGTTGTCGAAAAAACTAAAAACGGGAAAGCTACAGTTGTGTATAAAAGTATCCTTAATGTGTGTGCTAATGGTATCGTGAAATCCGACGACATCCCCAGAGATGATGCCATTTTGAGGAAGTGCATTTTCACCTGTTATGAAGCGTGTTACAATACGCTTGTTGCAACTTTAATTGTATCAAAGGCAGAACACAAATTCTTTCAAGGATTTGTTTTCTGTGGGAAGAAGTTATATGAAAAAATAATAGACGACGATCCTGTTTATGAGTTTCCTGTCTTTATCGATGAAGAGAGTCACAAGTTGGGAGTGGTTTCAAGCAGGAAATCTGTCAAGTCATCAAATATGCCGCAAACCGATGTTTCAATGAATCTACTTCCAGCAAGGTAAATACATGCAAACTGTTACCATATTATGCTCTATCTAGTATCTGAAAGTTCCACTCTAATAAATTAACTTGTTATTAGTGGAAATCTGACAGGAAGCAGTTTGGCTCCGGAGGCTACCAGTTATGATTTTACAACGTCAGTAACGGTTGCAAACTCAGACTTTTACAAGCAAATTTTTGCAAGTGATAAGGAAGGCCCACAGCAGAAATCTGATTCCCAAACAGTTAGTGCAACATTGGAGTGGAATGAAGTTAATAAACACGAGTGTATGTTTGCTTATGTGGAGACCCTGAAAGAAATGAACGAATTTCATCGCAATAAGCAGGTAAAATAATAGCACTAGGCATACAACCATTAACAAATACCACAGAGCTCACTCAGGGACTAATGTTTGAGTGAAATATTTACATGCCTTATATTATGTATTCAATAGGGGAATACCAAGTGGATAGACGAGCTGGTGAAAATCCTAAAAAACCCAAGTATTCATAATAACGTCAAAACCTTCTTAGTTGGAGGCATCATTAACACTCCCGAGTCTGTGGAGCCCTTCGCCGCGGACCTTGTGGAACCCATAATTAAACTAGTTCTCAGGGATTGCTTTGGAAGAATCAGACTCAATCACTTTGTTCAAGATGTAATAATAACACTCTTATCATGGATTAAAACCCCAGGAGCTAGACCCAGCGATGAATTAGTTACCAGCATTTTGAACTATATTGTCGATGGCGTCAGAAACGAGGAAATTTCAAAGCGAAGGGATGTTCTGAATCATGTGATGGAGATTTTACAAAACGTCATTCGATATTGGTGTCCAGAGCAAGAAAATGTGAGTCTCATCCCATCCACAGAAATATACGCCCTAGGTCCAGCAGATAATCCTACCGACGAAAGTTCAATTCTAAGACTTCAAGTATGCTTGAGTGTATTGGCTGGAGGACAGCTTCCACTTTCAAATGTATCACAACTCATAAAATTTTTGTCGAAATCGACTACCAGTCGGTTTAAGGGAGTTCGTGTCACTGCAGCCAAATGCATTGGCCGTTTGTTAAGGTAATGATATTGTAGATAATGGTATTGATAATGTTCTACAATTTTTCTTTTCTTTAAAGTCAAAAGTAAATTCATGTCAATTAATTTGAAAAATATATTTTGTAGTAAAACAGAGGAGGCGAAGGAATCTCTCGATGAACACCTAAATACTGTGTGCAGAAGACTTGAAAACAATTTCAAAACGAAGCCTTCAAATTTTGTTGAAAACCTGGCAGCAATCCAGTCATTCTTTCCCCCAATAATGACCATCACCCAAATAAGAAACGAGATTATGGAACTATTTAAGTTTCCTAAACTGCGATCTGACTTGCTGTCTTTACTTCCTTTACTCCTGAAGCAGATTTGGACAGAGAAGAGCTCTCAGCACCTACACACTTCTCCATCTTCTCCCAATTGTATGGACGAATTTTTTACTGATATCGATGGAAGAGGATTATTTCAACATTCTGTGAAAACAAATAGTGATTTGAGTGTAGCCCTTGAATTGTTTACGATGCTGGTTGATAACTGTGCTCAACCAACAAGGATTTTGAAAATGGTTGATTGGCTGTTAAGTGCAGAAAGATCGGATAGCATTAAAATCAAGTCTCAGTTTGCAGAGTGCTTGGCAAAGCTGTATGATCGACTATTGACCGAAGCTGCCCAGACTAATGTACCAATAGATCCAAAGACGAAGCAATCATTTCTCAGGACTTTTGTTCGAATGTACGAGGATGACAGGGAGGAACTACATGAAGTTGTCAACTTGTTCTGGACCAATGTTTTACGAGATTGGGGTCAGTCCAGCGATTTATTATTGGAACTGCTTGATTTGATAGGACAAGAGGATCATCCTTTGAACGTTTACCTTGGCTTGATACTTAGACGTTGCAGTCTTGCTCCCGATCACTCTAAGCATATTTTTCAGGATCCGCTAGAGAACTGTGAATTTTACCCTCTTCAACTTGACACTTCCTGGAGACTTCGGCATTCCACATTTCAACCGTTATTCGCTGAATCATTGTCTTCAGTGAAAAACTTTGGTACATTACCCAGAGCAATACAGTCTTCATTGATGAGTCAAAGAAGAAGTGTTGGCAAATTTGGAATGAATGTTTTGCGAGCAACATTAGCCAACTTACGATTTACTCCCACTCAGCAAAACGTGCCTGGAGATTCAATGGAAGGCTTTAGAATGGAAGTCGATCAAGATAGTGTCCGTTTTGAAAATTCAAATGACAGATCTTCAACTGGCTTCAATAATAGCCAGAATCAAGAGGAAGTTGACAGCAGCCCAAGTAGTTCAATAGGAAATGCAATCCTAAAATTGAGGAAAAAGTTTTACGCGCAGAAGGACTCAGCATTTTATGCCACCAGAGGATCTGAAATACGATCAGTACGCATTGAGGAAGCTAGAGATTTGCAAAGATCAAGAGTTTCGGGAGTAAAAACAGTCAGATCTTACAGAATTGGAGAGTTACCAGACATTCTCATACGACATTCAGATGTATTGAATACACTGTTGAAGCTAGCGAGACAAGATGAAAACTTTGGGCGTCAGTTTCTTTTACTATTGTTTCAAGGAATGGTGGAAGAAATGCAGAACGATCATCGAAAAAGCAAGAAATTTCTTTCAAAAGCTAAGGATATATTTGATCGAGTTTTCCGCAACATTTTGCCATCCCCTGATCGCTCTCTGTCCACCCTATTATTGGAACTGTCGATTACAAACTCTTTATCCATACCCACATCCATCGTCCTAAATGTCTGTAAAATTTGCAATCTCCAAACTTTAGGAATCCTCAAGTTGGAACAGGAACTTACGGATGAGGTAGATCCCAATCAGTCATCTAAGCGTTCACGTCAAGCATTCCAAACTGAGAAAGGAGAAAATTCCTGGTTGGGGCTAGCAGAGTTGTACAAAGAAATCGAAGAATATGATATTCTTCGAAATATCTTCGTTAACGTGGAACACTCAACAACTAATGATTTACGAAAGGCAATGTACACAAACGTCGGCAACGCATTACACTGGCAAGGACTGGGCCACTTGGAAAAAGCTATGCAACTGTATGATGATGTTTTGGATGATATCTCTGAAGAAGAAATTACCGCGACGGCGAAGATTTTCTTGGAGGATTCCTTAATGAACGTAAGTTTGAGTAAAAATCTCTGTCAGATTCGACCGTAATAATTTGACTCGATGCATCTTCCAATGCTTACAGTGCGTAGCTGAACTGGGTAATTGGGAATCTTTGTACGAACTTACTACGAGATTCAGTCCCCTTGCAGAAGAGGGTATTCAAAATCATGAGTAAGGGAACACGTTAACCATTCATTTTAATTTAACTATGAATTAATGCATTGAGATTTATGGTTGGAATATTGCATTTTATTTTTGAAAATATAGACATGTAAAGCGGTTTATTCCGGTACAAATGCTGTCAGGTTTGCAGTTAATGTTGCGAAACGAAGATGAAGATGTCGAGGGCAATCTTCCAAAATTCCATGCTTTTGTGGAGAACAATTTGAGTACAGAAGAAGGAACTCACTTTTTGACGGTGTGTATTAGTAACTCAAACGTTTTATGCATATTATATCGAATCGATGCCATAATTAATTAAATATGCTCCTAGAATCTCTGATAATTGCCCTTTTTAATTCACTTTGCAGACTGTGTATCCATTTGATGTTGCGGTGTGGTTACTCATTGAAAAAGACGAAGAATTATTTCCGCAAGCAAAATTGATCGTTGAAAGAGGGAATGAAGATATCATGAAGCAATTAAAAAGTATTGACTCATTACCGCTGAAGGCTCAAAAGACAATTATTCTGTCACTGCAACAGTCTGCAATTATTCAGGACTATTGCGTGTGGAAAAAACATGGGCAGAAAATGTCAGTTCAAGAGAGTTCCACCCGAAGGCTTTTGGGGAAATGGAACAAGGTTTTGACGCATCAACCATTGGATTTAAGAGGCAATAACCTTGTAGCTTCTTTCAGGTATGTTGTGTATTTCTTTAATTTAGTTCATATTGTAAAAACTTTAGCTTGGAATAATTTTCTTTTTGGATTTTGTAAAAAGGGATGGCTTCCTTGCAAAAATTGGTGTTTCATTGCAAGAAATGTGTGCTGATGAGGCTTTCCTGATGTCGATACAACAACAAAGAGTGGATCAAGAGATATGGCTTGCAAATCTAGGAGCATTGCACAAGAGTTTTGCTGTATCTCAAAGTTGCTTATCAAGGCTGGAAAGCAGCGGCAGAGAAGATATAAGACGTATAGAATTTCGCAAATCTCTGGCAACGTCACTGGCAGTTTTTGCCCAAATGTTCGAGCCAGAGCAATGGTGCGAACGATGGAGAAGTATTTGGATGGAATTAGGTAAACCCACTAATTTCAGTGAACTTGTAGTAAGACTCAATTAACGAGAAATTTTGCCTTTTAGAACAAATGCACGAAGACGCCGACCTCAGTATCATCAAAGTGGATCTTATTCAATGTTTAGCTGAAAGTGTCAAAAGAGGAGCCTCGGAAGAACCTGTTTATGCTTCAGTTATTCAATGTTTAAACGGGGATTCTAGGTAAAGGTTCTCCATAAAAGTATAAATCTATTTTTTTATCATTGGTACGATAAGTATATATGTTACTATTATTGAACTTTCATGCAGCTCGAATCTGACTTCGTGTTTATTAAGCAAAGCTGTGAGTTTAATGCCAACGGACAACGCTCCCAGTCACACTTCCTCCGTATATAATAAATTATTTTGCTTGATGAAAAAACTAACGGATATTCAGCCGGAGAGTGTAAACAATGAAATTGCCGAGACAATGTTACGTTGCCTTTTACGCGGTTGTACGAATCAGGGAAATTCCAATGAAATGCTTCTATTATCCAACATGTTCCCATTGTTAAAACAGTGGCCCAACCTGAACCAAGCGTTTGAACAAATGGTAAGTTTTGATGTGCAATATTTGAGCTGTTGAGCTGTCTGAGTTTACATCCCTATTTGCTCTATGTACTTCTCGTTACATTCTTGTCAACTTTTTACTCCACAGATTTCGACGGTTCCATTATTCCTCTTTCTTCCCTGGATAGATCAGATTGTAACAGCTTACAAAAGCTTTCCTCAAGAATATGCGTGCTTTAAAAATCTAATCAGTGGACTTGTGAAAGCGTTCCCACATGCGTTTCAGTTGCAGTATCCAGAATATTTGCTCAAGTAAGTTGACATTAATTGTACGCTCAAACAGGAAGTCTTATTACCATTCTAAGAGATTTAATTGTTGGTTTATCCTGTTGCAGCGGTGATAGCCTATTTGGAAAGGCCTTGAAAGCTGTAGTTCTTCCCTTTAAGATGCACGAGGAGATGGTTGGGAATATATTGTGTGAGAAAAGTGAAGAAAAAAGGGTTTCGCTGTTGAATGAGTTCCAGACAACTTTACAGGACATCATAAATAATTCCAACACATTTTACGGCGAATATCACTCTGAATTTGCGACTGAAGTAATTTTGACTTTTAATAGAATCGTATAGCCCACTGGTAGTTTTATTTTAGCTTTTTACAATGAATTCTTACATTTTGATTTCAGATGTTCGAAATCGTAAATCGAACTCTTTCTGAGTACCCGAAATCCAGTCAAAGTAGCGACTCAATTGGATCCCAAAATGGACCATCAAGTCAGTCATGGAATTCCGCAAAATCAGAAATTCTAAACGTTATGAAAACTCATGAAGACAAGAGTGAGTGTGCACATGATTTACATATATAAAGTTCCTATGTATGTGCATGGATTATTTCGTATTCATGATGTGTAATTCCTTTTGTTCACTAGTTAAGCGCCATAATAATGGACTCATCAGCTTGGAGCTCCTCTCACCTTTTCTATACAATTTTCACTTCTTTGATCATGCTACATTCGAGAAACCTGGATTATACGAGAATTTCAAGAAGCCAAACGTCCAAGAACATCCGGTTATTGTTTCGTTTCACCCAATGGTACGAATGCTTTACTTTGACAAGTACATAATATCTACATAAAAAGTGTAAAGCAACTTGAAAACAGAATTTATTTATGTAAATTGCGTGTGATATACAGGTTCAATACTACAATTCGCTTACACGCCCCATCAGATTAACCGTTATAACAAACGATGGAAAACGAAGCAACTTCCTTGCGAAATTAGGAGATGACCTTAGGCAAGATCGTAGAATTCAACAATTGTTCAGAATGTCCAACGTTTTGTTTCAAAAGGATGTCGCACTAAAAAAGAAAAATCTTAGTTTGGGCACATACTCGGTAAGATTACTGGCCAAAACATTCATTTGCCTACACCACATCATTCAGTTTGTGCATTAATATTAATAGTTCTACCTGTTTCTTCATGTGTATTATATTTTTAGTGCATTCCCATAACCCCAGATTTTGGCATCATCGAAATGATTGACAATGTAATGTCACTAGTAGAAGTTGTTTTTGATTCGCAAGATCTCAAGAAAAAGCGTGTAGCAATGATGCATAAGTATGAGAACTGGATGAAAACAAAATGCAGCCAAGAACCGAGGACAGTTCAAAGCTACGACCACTACAGAATCACAGCGAACAATGTGGGTCGTGAGGAAGCCGAAGTTTTCTATTCTCAATTGGTGGACGGTTTCCAAAAATATACTTTACGGTAAAACTAACTTTGATATTCTTTGGCACGTCTTAGTTTTTTAACTTTAAAAAGGTACATATTTTGCTATGTCTTTTTACAGCGATAATATTAAAAAACGGTCAAGCAGTCTACAGGAGTTTTTCTCAGTTCGCCAAAGCTTGATTAAATCTTATGGATCTATGTGTATGGTGCACTGGTTATTAGGAATAGGAGATCGGCATCTTGAAAATTGCCTTTTGTCAATGAGCACTGGGAAATTGGTTGGCATTGACTTTGGTAGGGCATTTGGAACATGTAATTACGTCATCCCGATCCCAGAAATGATACCCTTTCGTTTGACGCCACAGTTGCAACAGCTAATGATGCCTTACACTTACAAAGGTAATTTTAATAAAGTCTGACAAAAATTCTCACGTTTACTTACTTTCTACTCATGTGTCATATCTGCTTTTAAACATACACAGGGGCTTTTCGGGAATCATGTATCCAAACCTGGAATTGTTTGATGGATGCCTCAGAAGTGATCCTAACAGTGGCCAATGTCTTCATTCAAGAACCAACCGTAGACTGGTTAAAACTTCGTCAAGGCTCAAAGGCAAACCACGAGAAGGAGAAAGCACCAGAGGCGGAAATGGACACTAGTACATCGGATCATCATGAATACTTTCCATTTGAAATCTTAAAGAGGAAACTTTCAAGTCACAATCCAACACATTTAATAATAGAAGAATTGAAAAGGCACAATAGAAAAGACGTGTCTTCCGTGTATTGCAAGATCGTTCAGGAAGGTCGAGAATTGCAGGAGGAAGCCCCTCTCTCAAGTGAGGATTATGTTGATGTGCTTCTTGATCTGGCGACTGACAAAAACATATTAAGCCGAATTTTCAGCGGCTGGAATGCATGGATTTAAATAAAAGTACAAAAAGAACTGTGTTATTCGTAATATATTTTTGAACATTGTAATTATTAATCAAGATATTTATTTTCTTCTTTACTTCATCTTTGCAATTGCAACGATACTATCAGATAAAAGAATAATGATTGAAATTGATATAAAAGGTGCCATAACCAAAGTTGCCTTACTAGTACCGTAAATAAAACTAGAATAACTATCGCATAATTCGTAATAATAAGTGGCTTTAAATAATATTATAAATTATCTTAAATTAAACGGAATAAATTTATCGTTTAACTTTGCAACTAAAATATATCTTATGTCATTCCTGTGTTTGTGTTATTTATTCGCATATGAAATTCCGTCTGCATTTGCACACCTTGCGATAAGTATGAGGGTAGATTTGGATAAAGTTTAATTGGAAGGTCCCACACCATCGTCTCAATATCAA
Source organism: Willowsia nigromaculata (assembly GCA_034700605.1). Classification (NCBI taxonomy): domain Eukaryota; kingdom Metazoa; phylum Arthropoda; class Collembola; order Entomobryomorpha; family Entomobryidae; genus Willowsia; species Willowsia nigromaculata. The sequence continues at coordinate 36,407 of JAQIXX010000515.1, read as the reverse complement.
TGGAACTAGGCGCCTGCCACACTTTCCCATCTAAATCATCATGACCAGGCTGCTCCGATGGCTTCAATCCACTCGTTTTACTATCATTGATGCTTGTCACAAATTCAAAATGAAGTCTCCATTTCAAAGTAACCAAATCCGTGTAAAAACTCGGTGTAATATGCAATGGCACTGGTAGAATAAAATGGGATTGTTGAAATCCTATGCACATTTCGTGGAATTTTGACAAAGAATTCACTGTAGGTCTCTGATTCTCGATTTTTCTGCATTCTGGACTGATTTCTTCAACGCTCTGTAACGTCACTGCGTACTGGATGCATGGGACATTGGATTCACTAAAATCCAAGGAGCCCACAATGTCTTCTCCAAGTTTATATGCTTGTTTGAAGATGCAAAATCGTACGACATGCCCCCTGCTGTTGGTAATATTGTAGAATTTCTGGTTTCGTTGAGAAGTGACAACTTGAAGAACTTGCAACGCTGAATCCAGAGGCGTTTCCTTTTCCTTGTCGGATAAAAATGGATTTGAAGGGGTCAAATCCTCACTTCCGTTTATGACAGCTGAATCAGTAAACTCTAAAATGAACAAATTATTCATTACGTTTGATGTGATGTGCTGTCAAAATACTTTTTCTTGGCTTATGAGTGCTTACCTTGCAACACTAGCACGCGGATCGGAACACGAAGCAGCTTTATCGCGGAATTGACCCTTTGAGTTCCCACAGTCAACTTGTAGGCGTACTTTACAGCTTGACCACGAAATGATGGCGGTCCCTCCACGGGAAGAGTTTCCTTGTACCAAACTAAACAGAAAATATAAAAAATTTGTAAGATGACTAATTGATAAATTAAAATACAAACACTTAATAGTTTGTTACGTGCAAATTTTAACCAAATTAATGTTTCTTACAAGTTTTGCTTTCACCGGGAAGAAGTCGCAAGTCACAGAATAAAATCGTTGGCTTCGTGGAAGTGACCACACGCCCAGTAATTCCCACAGTACCTCCTCCTTGATTTCCTGAAGCATTTGATCCGCCTTCGTACGGACCTTCTGGATCCACGCGACATGGAGCAAAAGATGTTCTCGTGTTTGTAACCGCTTGTTCTTCCGCACATAACGGCTGCTGAGCGGAAGGAACATTTACTCGGCTTTGGCTTACCCAACAGTGACAATGTATTTGTGCACTCGCCCATGCCAAAACTTCCTCTTGGTCATTCCATTGTGATTTGGCGTCTGGTGGAGGAGAAGGATTTCTCAGAGTAATCGCCACTTCAATCGTCTCCCCTGCAAGGTATACGCCTTGTGTTAGGCGGGCCGTTGTTTCAATCATTTTTCAGTTGATTTATGGTGTTCCTATAAAACTTTCCTCTTCTGGTAAATATTGCACTCCTACAGCGTTTACGAAGTAATCGCTTATCATGAATGCAAGCAAATATTGTAGTAATTGAATTTTGAAAAAAGTATAAAAGCTTTGTGCAAAATGATGAGATGAATAGAAGCAATGATTTTAGTTTTCCAACAATTTATTTCCAAACTCACACTGTAAACTGAAACACCTGATAAGTCAGCTGAAGGACTGAAATGACAGTACAGTGCAATGGATACAAAACACACGAACACACGTAAAGCCGTAAAATAGAGCAAGAGAAATACACTCAAAGCAAAAACCAAAACTTCATGAAGAAGAGTTGCTTGCTGATGATTCTGATGATGCTGTGATTTACGACATTACGACGACATGCAATTCAATGTACAAAATCAAATTCATTCATCTTCCATTCTTCATGTACTTCTGATTGAATTTAAAATTTGGACTGGGCGTAATGCTAAAGATGACGTTTAAAGACTAAGTGTTTATGTTTCAATTGCATTTATTCTCAACCTTCATACAACACATACATCAGCCAACTAATTTATTTAACTAACTAGTAATTAGTAGTATGAAAGATAAACTCCAGCCATGATCGATAAGTCTGACCAGATTTGTACACGGCAATTATTTTGCTACACAACTACAAGAACGATATTCACAATTTATAGCAATAGCTAAAAAGAAACGCATTTTTGATAAATCCATTTGTTCTTAAAAATTATATAAAACATATTTCAAATTCTATGTGACAGGAAAACAAAGGTTAGAAAAATATTTAGTTTCTGCGTTTCCCCTCAAACTAATCTTACGATGTACAAAATATTTTAGCGCACTGAATGTTTATCCATCGATATTTAACCCTTCAAGGTAGTCACCCAATTCCCTATTGATATCTCTTACTTCCTCCGCATCGGGTTCTTCGAAATCTTTCACTTTCACATCAGCGTCCTCAGATACACCCATAACCATGTCGGCAATTAGCAGAATATTTTCCATATTTGATGCCTTGCGAATATCCAGAGGTACGAATTTTACGAGGCTGAAGTCATCCAGGACTCTTCCCAAAGCTTCCGACAACTTGAGGAATTTGGAATTCCACGGCGTTTCCGCTTCTTCCTGGAGCAGGTCTTGTGCGTCTGGTTCTAAAAATCGTTCTACATTTTTCCGATCCGTTTTGCTGAGAAGGTCCATTTTTGTTAGAAGGTTCATGTGAGGAATTTCTAAATTAATCATTGTACTCAATGCCACTAGAGAACCAGCTATAAATTTGGATCCGTCAGTTAAAAAATGGGCGTCGATAGTGAAAATTCCACAGACTCGAAAGGACCATTGCTCCAGTTGGTGGACAAACCGTTTCATAAGATCCATATGAGTATATAATTCAATTTGCCCAGGACAATCAAAAATCAAATAGTCTCCATCAAATTCTTCCCCAATTTCAGGTAGCAGCCACGATTCCAGATTATCCATCAAATAACTGAAAGATTAATAGATTGTTTTCATGATATGAATGCTGAATGAATGTGAATAATGATGAATCGATGACATATATATATATATTTTTAGCTACAACTTACTTCATACAGTAAATTAACGCTCCGTTTGGTCCTGATGAATAAAATAGATGTAAACAGATATTAAGACAAATACAATTTGAAAACGTCAATGAGAGCTAAAAAATATCTTACTATTACACCAATATTCTGATTAACTACATAGTACTTTACTAACCCAATTTCAGCTCCTCATCTTCCATTACATCGTCCACTTGAATCAAGTTTCTAACGTCGGCTAACGGTTCGTAGTCAAATTTCTCTGCAGCCGGATCTAAATTTACGATGCGTATTGATCTTTTTGTCGCTTGGGCGTGTTTTTCCAGATAACTGCAATAAGTACTCTGCACAAAAAAGCAGAATAATTCATTGAACATAGATTTACTTTTTTCATTGATGGTCTATCGATTTACAAAAATTGATTTGCTGATCATTCAGCGAAACTTAGGACAAGTGATAGGACAAAAAAATTCCTCTAAATTAAATGTAATTCATTACCTTGCCAGTTCCGGCTGGACCCATTACAATCTGCGCGAATCGCATCTTGTCGGTTACAAGAGTTCAGAAATAATACAACTCAAACAATGCTGATTCCAATATTTTATTAATTTGTGGCTTAATTTGAATTGAAAACTGTTTTCACGAACAACAACATGGCCTTATCGGCAGCTCATTTTTTCTAGGTGGCACTAATGACAAAAATTGACTGCAAACTGTTGATTCAACTTACAACTTCTCCACCAATTAAAAAGTTTTTAAATCATTGAAATACATTAATAATCAATTGTTTAGGTTGTTTGAACGTTGCGTTGTTTTGGTTCACACTTCACACTTCGCTCTAAGCACTTGTCTAGCACATGTGCTCTGCTATCCTGCTCTGTTGTTCCTGTCAAGTCTGAGAAGTAGAAACCTCCGCTCCGCATCTAAAAGAAGAGACGAGCTACGAGCTTTTTGCGTAAAATCGAATTTGTATGAGTAGGTATTGTTTTCGATTTGATGAATTTTTCGTCGTTGGTTGCAGACAAGTTCATTCTTGTTCAATTTGTTGTGCGTCGAGCTGTCTACATACCTATCTGTGTATTTTTGTCAATTTTCTTTGTATGAATTTTGTAATATGCAGCATAGTTCTCGTCTGCGGAGAAATTTTAGTAAGTCAGTCGGTCGGTTGTGAAAAAGTTGAAATTTCTGCAGCCTCAATAATTAATTAAAAAGTTAGAAATAAAAACGCTAGTGTGCATTATGGTTGTAGAGAATTAAAAGTATTGTTGAATTTACGAGCTCACGAGTCACTTATCAGTTTTTCGAAAATAAAATAGTTAGAAAATCACTAATTCTGTGTGCTTCTGTTGTGCAGTTATTATGCGCATTGTAGACGTGTAGGCCAAGCCAGGGCAAACTGCATAGTAGTGAAAGGTACTGACAGATTTAGGGATTAAAAAGCTATTTCAAAAATTTATTCTTCCACCTGCCATAAGGACCGGGAACTGTGGGAAGCAAAGTGTGCAAAAGTCCCAACATCAATGTTTTCAAGTTGTAGTACATGATGTGATCGTCTGCTGTTGTTTATGTTTATTTACATTTTACAGTGCTTTGAGTGCTTAGTGTCCCAAAAGTGATCACTACTCCGGAGGAAGTATTAAAAACATTTTAAATGCATATTTAAAAAAAATAATAAAAGCATTTTAAACAAAGTCGTCGTTTTTTGAAGTTAAACTTGAGCGGTAGTAAGCCAAACGTGAACAGGTATGTATCGTACATTCAATTCCAAAATAATTACTTCATCTTCAATCATTTATTAATTCAGCATTGAAAGCATGCTTATAGTTATTGATGTGTTACTGGTGAAATTCCTAAGGTCAAAGGGTGCGTAAACTCTATATCAGAGTGCCATAACTAACAGTCAAATCAGGGGAGTAAAGTCAGTGGAAAATTGAAGCCAGTCGTAGACATGCCGAGAGCAACCAAAAAGGTAAAATTAATAGTGAATCCTCAACTACTAGATAACTACTCACTCACACTCATCTTTAAATAATAATTGGTTCATTGCCCTCTTAATTTACTTGTTAACAAAGCTAAGTTATTATTGATCATTAGGTGAGTCCATCAATTGCGGATTCCGCCCCAGAAGGAGAAAATCCTAAAGTGAGGAAGGGAAAGCGCCGAGCAGAAGATTCCCCTGAGGAACAAACTGTTCCCTCCAAAGTACCTAGAACTGTAAAGGTAGTAAAGTCTAAGAAATTAGAAGCAACTTCAAACTCTCAATCCAATGTCGGCGCAACATTGCATTGCTTTGGCACAAATGATTGTGGCCAACTTGGTTTTAAGTGTGAAAAGAGCAGCTATCCCGCGCTGGTGCCAGCTCTAAAAAGTAAAAAGGTAATGTGTACTTTTCACAGTAATTAATAATTAATCGGTAACCTTCAATTCAAAGTTAAAGGGTATGTTTTAATTGATAAATAATGAATGTTTACTGTTCTGTTCCTTTCTGTTCATCAGTTCGTTCAAGTCGCATGTGGAGGTATGCACACGATTGCGTTGGAAGCTAACGGTACGGTGTGGAGCTTTGGGCTGAATGATGATTTGGCTTTAGGAAAAGCAACCCAAGAGGAGAAAGATGAGTTTGAGCCAGGCGAGGTTAATTTACCTGTTAAAGCTGTGCAAATTACGGCTGGTGACAGCCATTCAGCTGCATTAACTGAAGATGGTGCTGTTTATGCTTGGGGATGTTTTAAAGTAAGCATTAAATACGCAACTTCTCGATATAATTGATTAAAATCAATATATCTATTCAGCCGCTAAAAGATTTTGGTTTTTATTACAGGATGATAACGGCAATGATTTTGGAATGATAGCTGACGACGGAGACATATGCCGTGGCACTCCCGTAAAAATAACCTCTCACTTAGACGTGAAAATCAAAAAAATCGCATCTGGAGCTCACCATATTGCTATGTTGGGGGAAGATGGTTATTTGTATACATGTGGGACTGACTCTCAGGGGCAGTTAGGTAGGATTGAAACCGAGCCTAAACGAATCACTAGATCTATGGCACAGAGTGGTGGACCGCTTTCAAAGAAAGGTAAAGTCATGCATTCAAAAATTAAACTTTTAAAAATGTACCTTTCTGAATTGGTTTCTCCTATCTTCGATTTTACTTTATAGCTTATAGTAAATCTTGCTACTCATGAAATAGAATTTGCTTCGTAAGTACTAATTAATTTACCTTATTTTCAGAACATTTGCTAAGGCCAACAATTGTCAAAATTGGACGTAATCAGAAGTTCAGTGAAGTTTGGGCGGGAGATTTTTCGACCTACTGTCTGACAGACAAAGGCAAAGACGTTTTTGTTTGCGGACTCAACAACTATTCGCAATTAGGTAACAAGACAGTTAATTAATATCGACGATACACGATTATTTTTGGGGTACTATAAATGATTTAATAATCTCCTGCCTCTGATCTACAGGAATCAAAATGACTGTTAAGAAAAATCTCATCCTCAAACCTACCAAAACAACATCATTTAAGGGTAGAGAATGGAAACAAATAGCTGCCGGTATGCATCATGCCGTGGCACTGGATGTAGCAGGTAATATATATTATTTCTTTACGTTATCAAATGAATTTTGTGCAAAACGTTACAAGCGACTTAAAAGCATTTTGTTCCAAAACAGGAAAAGTCTACACAATTGGTAGAAATCATGATGGTCGATTAGGTCTTGGGCAAGAAAACAGGGAGATAGACATGTTCGATGAGCCCAAATTGGTTGAAGGGCTTGCAGACAAGATCTGTGTTCACGTGGCTGCTGGAGTATCAACTTCATACGCGATAACCTCCAATGGAAATCTGTATTCCTGGGGATTTGGCGAAAATTTCCAGTTGGCTACAGGGGATGACGAAGATCGTAATGTTCCAACAAGGTGTTTTGGAAAATCAAATACGCCTATTGATGGAAAGGTGGTAACAGTTGGGGCTGGAGGGCAACATGTTGCTTTGACCATTGCATTGCCAACAGTTGTAAATGGAAGTACTTGAAGACTGAATTAATGACTTGTAAGCAGTACCCTTACTGTTTTGATGACATGAGGATTTTAAATGATTCTCTGAAAATCATTTAAATTTGCTTATTAGAAAAATTAGTAGCTTCGAGATTGAATTGAATCCATGTGGTTTTTCCGTTTTTGCTTATAAGTCAACATACTCCCACACTCCCTACTTCTGTAGGTTTTATTTCATGAAGCTTGTAAGGATGTAATTTTAAAATGTGTAATGTGTAGCTTGCTATTTGTTGAGAATTTAAATTAAATTCTCAACAAATAGCAAGCTACACATTACACATTATTATAAATTATTTAATGTAACCGAACTGCTGGTCGGGGCGATGAATGTATCTTTTGAACTTCAACCTTATTTATGACTCAAGGTTTAAACTAAAATTGTAGCTTAAAGTGAAACAGAATACGTAAAAGTGTTAGCTAATTATTTATTTAAATATTAGTTCATGTGATAATGAATTAAAAATGATTGCCTTGTAATAATAATAATAATGATTTACAATAATCCAAATGCAATGTAGTTATTTTTCTACACACTCATTTATTTCAAAGACATAATTTCATCTATTAACATAAATAACTGTAAATGTTTTATTTATAAATAATGAGAGCATTGGAATACATACATGTATGTTTTAGCACAAAATATTCGACATGGTATATAACATATTATATCTGTTTAATCTCTAACAAACACAATTACTCATCACTGATACAAACTTGAACAACATTTATTTTGCCAGTGTATTTCGTAGCCAACCTTGCCTTCTCCTTCAATCTCCGAAAAAATTGTACAAACTAAACTTGTGTTTTGGTCACGCATTCAAACCTACAGAGTAATATGGAGATACAATATTCCAATAATTGTAGTGTATTGTTCGATTATTAACTATAACTGCAAGATTGTATCACTAGCATTCTACCAATAGTTTATTAAATAACTAAAATGCTTTGTTTACATTAAATTCATGATTTTGATGGAAGAATAGGGTCTGCTCAGACAAACGAAGCCATGTCCCTGGACGAATAAATTTTTATTATGACGAATAATAATCGATTGAAAAGGTACAACATATATATAAAGCTACAGGTGTAATAAATTGTTTGAATTTTCACACCCTCATATTATCCATACATACATACAATCTTAATAAACAACAAAGATTTATCCAGGATTTTATACAAAGCCCAATAATACTTTTGCAAATACAATGTTAAACAGCCCCAGATTAAGGCTGAATACGCAAATTAGATTGTGAGCGAGAAAACTGGATACAAAACATTTTCATGCAACATAGTGAGTAATGCGTACCTGCGTATCGCTCACGCACGTGCGTTATCACATGCAAGGTTCATTCTAGGCGTTGTAAACTTGTACTCGGCAATTAATGCTTTGCACGACTAAAAATTTCATACCCCATTTTCAACCCATGCTTACAGAAAACGATTTTTTCAACTTTCACTTGATTCAATCGGTAATATATAAGCCATCAAATCACTATAACCTTATTAATCAAAGGCTCAACGTTACACATAAATATTTTCAAAAACAAGATAAAAATTTCCATTGTTCCTCATGATGTTCTTTTCACGGTACTAGTTTTCAAAACAGGTTTCGATATTATAATTAAGTATGTTCTGTATAGATAGTAGATGTTAAGATGACAAGTAGTAAATGGTTTTGACTAGATTAGAAGTAGGTACTTGATTTTTTAAATATTAAAGGTACAATTCATATTTAATTTAAGTTTTGATTTCCCTTAGCTTATTTTACCCTGGATTGTATAATGATTTTTTTCTTTCAGGTTTGATTTGATTGATATAGCACAGCAACATTATTAAATCGAATTTTTATGGCCTGAAAATTATTGATACCTATATATCTCATGCTAAAATATACATTATTACATTTTTAAACGCATAGTTTTAATTGATGACTTTCAATTCAATGAGCCAAGTGATTTTATAATCTTAAATACATTCATAAACTATTGTATGTGTAAAAACTAAAATAAAAATTGGACAAACGTAAAATGTCATTAAAATATTATTACACTTTTTTGTGGCTGATTGCATATCTGCAGCCTGCAGATATGAAGTAATGCTGCAGCAAACAAACTAATTTTATGTTTTTAGCGTAAATAACTTTTCTTTCATGTCCTCTTTTGGTTTATAATTTGCAGCTGAACAGACCCAGAGTAATTCATATTACGATCGTTCACTAGTGCCGAGTTGTGTATATCACATTCTGACTGCTATAAACCACTTTATAGAGTAGGTATATTTTAAAGTGCTTTAAAAGAATTCATTTTACACGTTTTAGCCACCCATTTAGTTCAGAATAACATGTAAGAAATCAAAGTTTTGAAACAAATCTTCGGGAGTACAATACTATACAGACAACTCAATAAGTTGCAAAATTATTTTGCATTTTACAGGATTTCAAACTGTGCGATTTAAAAAGAATTAATACATAAGGACACATAAAATGGCAATGATAGGATGCTAGTACACCTATGGCGCATTACCATTTACCATTAATATTCAAGATTATTCTGATACCATAAACTATCCAATATTCTGATCAAATATTGTGATCATAACTGTATTTTAATGAACTTTAAATAAATAGATATGGAATTTTTCTTATATATTCATGGAAATTCTTTAGAGTATTGCCTTGCGGGACAGTAGACAAAAACACAGCTACATTTAATAATAATATGACATTTCAGAACGAAAACTTGAGTACTGGAGCTGTATGCATGATTGCACCTTGTTTTTCAAAATAATTGTCATTGAAGAAGATGAAAACGATATCGATAGGAAAAGTCGAAATCACATTGAAATCTTTTGTTTTTAGTGTGGAATATTATAATTATGCTTGAACGTTCAGAAAACGGGAGAAATACATTTTATAAGATACCGAAAATAATGTTTTACAAGAGATATTATTAGTTTTTGGATTGCAAACATACAGACACTCAATCAAACCAGAAATCATTCTGAAATGAGACATTTATATTCAAGCGTCTTGTAGTACCTGATTTTTGTAAACTATGTAAACAATATTATGTTACGCCTATATTTGCTTTTTTAGCTTTTGCTTCTATACTCCATTAAAATGAAAACGTTTCCCTCCCTTCTTTGTGTATTTCCTGATCATTGCGGTGGCACCATCGACACAAAAATACTAACAAACGGTATGACGTGTAAAGCATGATTGCGTATGTTAAGGGAAGTTAAACAATCAAGGATATTTAGTCTGTTCTTTAATGATTAAGGTTAATGAGATATTCAATCATGGTTGATTTACTATATGCTACATAAGAATTTTATTTTATACATTTATACATACATAGTGTATTCTGATGGTATGATTTAAGATATCGAGAAACTCCGCTAGATACTTCGGGGTTTAGTAATCGACGAGATGAATTGCGCACGTAATTTGTCTAATCACATCAATAGTTTTTTGTACATTTGTTTTAACTTTTCAATCAACTAAATGATTTTACGTACATTGTACACTGCCTTTTAGCACACGGCTTTGCTAATGACATTCGAGTGTTTTGAGGTATGACGTTACTTCGTCAGTTGAGAGGACAGAGGAGTAATCTCATTCGGATTCGTCGTATTTACTTAAAAATATAAGAACAATTACGACATTCCCACACATCACACAAAGAAAGTTCAAAATCCTAGAGTTTCTGATCCAAACAAACGTAGACAATTGAGAGGGCGGAAAAAGTATTGCCTACACCGACGTAATTGATACTGAGTTAGCAATAAATACATACCTAAGGTAAGCCATAAATTATTAAATATTTAATGTATTACATTATACAAGAATTCATATTTATGCTAGTTTCACATGCACCCGTAATTATAAAATCTATTATGATATATACCATCATTACGAATCTTTACATAATATGATATAAGTAATGTATACAGAGATTTTAATGAGATCCTGCTGTTTGCACCGCGCATTATGCTCTAAAAGTCAAATTTACGGAAACAATAGCTAACGATGAAATACAACTATGTACAATGTACTATATTATACATACATATATTGACAAGTCATTGATAAGATAATTACCATTACACATGTCTGCTGTTAGAAAGAACACTGCACTGTGAGGCTTCGATTTATTAAAAACGTGTATTTAAACATGAAACATAAAAATATAACAACGCCTTGTTATGGGATGTGCATTTGCATCCATCGACTTTGTGAAAATGCACAAGCTATGTGTGTGTGTGTGTGTGTGTGGAATGACTTTTGAGAGAATTAAAAGTTGACACAATTAGAGCGTACGAACGAGGCTAAGGTATGGTGTCTAGACTAAGATTGTACAAAGTGGCTAAAAAGCCAGGTCATTGATAACTCGTGTATGGTTACTGTAATAAAAATGTCGTGCAGTTTGATTTTTTTTTAAAAATTAAATCAAAGCATCATTTGGAGTGCATCACGGTAAGAATAAATATATATTAGTTTGTACGATTCAAGTAGATGGCGAGCACAAAACAGAATATTCTTCCCCTGACGAACTTGTGAGAAGCGTCGTATGAAGAGTTTCCGACGGTGATAAAATAGTGGTAGTAACTAATGCTGAAAGCTCGGAAGTATCTTCATTTCTCGCCTTCCTTACTATCAAGCAACTTTTCACTGGCTTGGAGAGTTTCAATTCCAACTGCTGTTGTGGGGGAGGATGGGGTGTCGACGGTTGGCAGAGTTGCGACCCTGATTGAATTTGACTCGTTGGCACTTCGCTCTGCAAAATCAGGGAATTAGATTAGTAAAACTGCAAGGAACAATAATTGTGGAGGAACATTTATAATTTTCATCGTAAAAGACAAAAACATTGAGCAGTAGAATAGTATGTGAAAAGAAGCGACACCAAGTAAACAGCTATTAATATGTATTCGAACAGCTCCCATTCAGTAAAGAGAAAGCAAGTGACAAGGAAAGTATAACTGATGGCCTGATAGAGTAAGACTTCAGGTAACATCAGATATAAAAAATGGATGAAGTAATGCACTGCTCATTTGCAAGTTTTTTTTGCAAAGCACCGAAAAGTTTATGGTTCATTTAACAAATGGTTTAAAAGGACAATGCAATGCATTTGAATATAAAAACTATATGTACTAATTAAGTACATGACAGAGACTTTAAGATGATCTTTAAACAGAGGAATGAAAGGGAAACAACGAGTATTGAAAACACGCACAAAAAGGTACTATTTACATTTAGTAGGGTCTACAACACGCGGAGAAATTTTGCAGGGACACTGGGGAAAACATGTACATACACAAGTGAAAGTTTTCTCTAATTTCACAACACCCTTGTAGAAAAACATCACACATTTACTAAACAAGGATACTTTAGACAACAACCTTGGACTCATTACGTACAAAACATTCGAATTTCAACAACCCAGAGGACTAAAAACCTACCCCGAGAACGTATGTAGTGGTCATCTCAAAGCTTTCAGACCCATTCAGTTTATATTGTCAAGACCCATTATGAGAGTAATGAGTGAGCGTGCCAGAACTTGGAGTTTGAAATTTCACCTCTGTGAGAAAATATTCAATAATGACAGTAGAGAAAGGTACAAAAACAGAAATGGTGTAAGGTATAACTTTCATTAATAGTGACAAGTGGTACAAAGTACAGACATGGTTTTTTGCCTTGAAAATTTTGTGACAACATTTGTGCTTTGGGATACACATATACTGATAATGAATCTGTTAGTTTTGAAAATAGTATCTTATATCATGAGTGAACCAACAGTTCATTACCAGGCCATTCGGTTTCATAATGGTGGTTTCAAGAGAGATTGTGCAATTATACCATTACTGTAGAAAACGGCGCAATTAGAAACAGTGTTCATAATAATAATGTTTTTATGATGCTACTACGATATAATACCAACCAGCATTTGAATAGGCACACGGTATCGCTCTCACCTTTGTTTAAAGTGGCAGCAGATCCTGGTTGCCGACGAATTCCACTGTTGTTAGAAGAGCGAAGAGTGGACTGCGTGATTCGATCAGACCTTGTCATGAGAGAGTCGGTCAATGAAGTAAAGTCTGTTCGTTTCTGAGAAGTGTCTTGGTTTACTCCAGGGCCAAATCTTCGCTTATTTCCAGTTGCCGGACTAGATTTTCCAAGATTAGGACAGCACCTCATCGCCAACCAGTTTATGATCCATATTTTTCTAAGAAAAGTGGAAGTTGACAACATCAAGAGCACGATTCATTTAAGTGAATCTCTATATACACACTTCATTAGCACGTCCAAGAACGAGCAAAATGGGTCATATAACCTCTGAATTGGATCTTCTTCAATGCAAGCCGCAGTAAACTACTTTGAACATGACAAGCACGTAACGTAATGCACATCATCATTCCAATGGCCACAACCAAAAACTTAATTTTCTTGTCGTAATTACTGAGTTTCTTCTCAAGCTAATTGATTTTCCAAGTAAACATTTACCCCCACCCCTTTCTTAAACAGCAGTATAGTGAAAGCAAAGAATTCTTCAGAATAACTATTTATTTTTCCATCCTTTCTGAATGGTTGGTTTTGTGGCTTTGGAGAATGAGGACTTACCCACTATTGCATATGTATATATGTCGGCAACTCAACTAATTACAAGGCTAGAGTCTTAAGTGAGTACCTTAAGTTTCTGCAGATATGAGTGGAGAACAAGCAGTAGATGATTGGGTTAGCTGCTGAGTTGAGAGGGGATAAGCTCGTGAAAAATGTACTTAGAGCTGTCATCGTCTGTGTTTTTGGAATGAAGTTGTAAACTTGGAGTAAAGAAAAGACAACGTATGGGCTCGAACAGCAGATAAAAACTGTTAAATTAAAATCAAATTAAGTTTTCTTTTCACTTGAGTAAACTTCATGAAGTCAGTCTTAAAATGAATAAATTTAATTGGCTTTTTTCTGATAATTTACCGAAAACAATGACAAATGTCATTTTCACTGATTTTATTTTCGCTTTTGGAATTAATCCGCGGGAAGAAGCCCGTCTCGAGTCATCATCATGAAGGGGATCCTGCTTGCCCCCATTCTTTGAACCACCTCTTCGTAATATGCCGTCTGAAAATTAATGAACGTTAATTACATTAAATCACACGTTTATGAACTATCATTAAATCAAAAGACATATAAAGCTTTCTTTAAGCTATAAAAGTGAAGTAAAAATTCCTCACTTGAAGACTTTTTCCCAGTTGGTGTAAGAATTCGAGACTGCGTCCATATCGTATGTACCATGATTGTGTAGCATATCGCAATGATGAAAGCAGGTATAATGAAGAGAGCAATGGAAATGATTGTCATATACACCTGCCATTCCACCTGCTCCATATCAATCCAACACTGTGTCACAGAAACTTGATAAGCAGATACAGGGAAAAAGGCAAAATAACTTCAATTAAAAACTTTCTCCGGGATACTGTTTGCAGAAGAAAAACTGAATTAATTTTCTTCATGGATGGAATAAAAGACACAACCTTGTCTCTTCTTACAGGAAGTTTGGGTGAACTTTTCGCAATATTAATGATGATAAACGAGCTTAAATTAAAATTCTTGTGTATTTATTTTCTGAATTTTAACAAGTCTTCAGAACATACAATACACACATTACGTGAACGGTCCTATTCCTTCGTTACTGCATCATGTCCACTCTGATTAACACAGCCAAGGTCGGAGACATATGCTACTACAGAGCCTTAAATTCGCTTAGAAGATACATTTCAACTTCCCTCAAGTCATAATATACGAGTAAAACCATATTAGCAATCATTCTGGTAGCTAACCATACTATATTTTATCTCAACGGAATATCCTATGAATGGACACGCATGTATATACGTTAGTCACTCTACTTTGTTCTCTCTTCAACTTTAAGTCCAGCTTTCCCCAGGAGGTTTACCAAAGCTAACGTCACATGAATACAACTTTCTTTCTTGCACATATTTTCGACAAACGAAAAGAATGTTCCGCTTGTATTATTCTCATTTCCTTTCATTTACTTACTTTACTAGTGCTTACTTTACCAATTAATTTCAGCAGTGCTCTTAGCGATGTGTTTTGGCAATATCGGTGAACTGTATTGTAGATACATTGACATTGAGATAGACTTTTGGATACATTGTATTTTAAGTACATCATGGGAATAAACTAATTAGTGTAATTTTCCATTGATTATAATGAATAGAAGAAATCTCAACTTACAAAAGTTAAGTGAAAAAGATGTTGTTGATATTGTATTGTAAGTTAAATAAGCAAACTCCAACATATATCATAAGAAGTATGATAACATGGTGAACATTTCTCCAACAATAGCAGGAATCCTGTCAACTTTACCGATAACAATAATTGTTTCTGATTCGGACAGTGAATATAAAGCACTATAAAGCTTTTTTTCATATTGATACAAAATGTTTTATATGACTTGTCAACAATCACTTTGTTACTTCATTCTAACGAATATTCTCTGGTCTTCCATTTGTAACTTTTGAGAATAATGTGTTTAATGCATTTAAGATTCTTAGCTATTAATTTTGTGCCTAGTCTGGAGGAGAATTGTGTTTTTGTATGAATGAAGTTCTTTGTTTCAGACACCTATGATTATAGACTTGTTATCTAACTCAAGCTTAAGAAGCCATGAATTTGGTGTAGATGCTCTCCATATTTGATAAAGTTTGTGTACTTAAAGTCCTTAAGATACTTACGTCCGTTAGGGGTAGTAATATTCTTCTCATGGAATAGGAAAGCAGATGGGAGTGCAAATGTAAATGAGAGTCCCCATGCTGATGCGATCAGCAAACGAGCTCTTCTCCCTGAAAAAGTTTTACAAGAAAAATTAATTACATGTATACTATACACCTATCTGGTGCAACTTTAAAAAACAATAATCGCGATAATCAGTATTATTGCATATTACATCAAAATTGCAAATTTTTATTGCCCTTGCATGCTTGAAGTTTCAAATGGAAACACTATACAGTTAAAGGTGGATGAATTTGACGGAAATTATCTTTTGACTCTAGTTAGTCTAAACTTTTAAATCTGATTTTAATTTTCTGTAAACATTAGGTTACTTCTCGCTCTACGCTTATTTCAATTTGCACAACGTAAGGATTCCATAACTTTGAAAGCAGTTTTTCCACGTGGCTCAATGCTCAAAGAGCTTTCCCCTGTAGTTTTTTAAACAAAACACTTCAACAAAAAACCCACTTAAATAAGTGTTCGATATCAGAGAGAATACATTGCAATTTGATATTATTTTTACAATTTGTTTTTGCCTGCGATTTGCATTTTTGGATTTCAAGTCAGAGAAAAAGCAAGGCTAGGTTTTTAAAAGCTGAGTGAAGGTTATGAGTCATGATCAAGCAATTTCCCTTAGCATATTTTTGTTTGCTCATGTTTTCGTTTTTCTTTGATCTTTATACTATACGTCAACAGCATACGTTAACGGTTTACATTTTCAGAGTTTTGAATTTTTGCTTTGCAAGGGTACGTAAAAAGAATGCAATAAATGTAAGCACAACAGGTAACAGATAATGCATTTTTAGTTGGAAAAATAAGCTTGAAACTTCAAAGAGAATCATACATACTATCCATCAAAGAGAGAGAACAACTTACAGCTTCCCGAAAATTTGAGAGGATGAGTGATAGCGTCATATCTGTCAATACTCAGGGCGACTAGAACATAGTTTGATGCGTAGATGACAACCGTCTAAAATATAAACAGGTAGACACACGATTTATGTTTAAAATGTAAATTACAACAACAACAACAAATTTCTACTCATGGCAGCAATATGTCAAAGTATGCCACTGCAATGCATGCATAAATCTAACCAGAAGAACCGTCATGAATTCCAAATTTTGTTTCAATTTTTTGGTGGTGGTGAAAACGGATCATTGCGGAAAGTAAAAGTGCATAATTCCTCACTATGATTTCATTCCAATGCCTCTATTGAACATTATTGCGCGATATTTACTCATACGAAGGACCGTCCTTTACAGTTTTAAGAAAGTGAAGTATGTATATTATTTTCTTTTACCCTAACCTAACCTAGATTAAATATTGGGATTAGGTCATTTTGTAATGGGCTTTATGAGACTTATGCTGTCCCCAGTAGTAGTCGCATCGTTTTCCTTGAATCGAGTTCAGGTTCGTTAAAGTAATTAGTACGGCCAAGTACGACTGAGATCATACATGGTGTCTATGTTAATGAGTTTCGTACTATGGTCAATACGTAGTAAACAAAGAGCAAACAAAACAATTAGTAATTATTTATATATGTGTACATACTAAAGAAAAATCATTCTTTGCATTTTGGGGAAGGAAAAAGTCAGAGTGAATCCACCTCGAAAAGTTTTTGCTGATACCTAAAGTTTTGCTCATATTTTTACATATTATTTTTTACATTGAAATGTATAAAACAATTTTAATAGTTGTGTCTGCTATCACTTTACTGTGTTTAAGCGGAAATTGTAACTGTGCAAGTTTTTCAATTCTACCCTTTATTCCAAGTAAGCTGAGATTTTAAAATTTAAAAAGTAATCTATTGGAATGCAGGCAAAATTAAATTTTTTTCATGGAATTTGAAAAAATCAGTTGCAGGAGGTTCAGACCAGCCACTTCCTCCAGATGCATCTCCCATAGCCACTCCATCATTTGACGTTCATAGAGGAAAATGTCCTGATATCAAGTTCGATTGTGACAGTGTTCCAATTAGGTATTACTGTTCGTCCGATTTGGCTTGCTTTAGCTGGCAAAAATGTTGCCTCTATTCGTGCAGTTATTACTGTACAATGTCAGTAGGAGGACTAAGGAACGCTACAGACAATTCTGTCCCTGAGGATGCCCAAGAGATTTCGATTGAGAATAATTCTACGTAATAAAAACTTTTAACACGGCACAATTGAATATGGGGTAATCTGAACTGTTAAAAAAGTTTTTTTCAACTTGGTTAATAATGCTAGTGCACCTAATTACATACATTCAGAGTTTGGTGCAAAACACTTTTCATTTTTTTGGTAATTTTATCATTGTTTTTTTATTATCATTAGGTACTATAAATTATTTATTTTTTGTATTATTAACCCACCTGAAAGTACTTGATAATTTTGCAAGCAATGTTGCCCAAATACCAAGACACGGTGACCTTCCAAATAATGTCGGTAACCACATTTATCAGTCCCACAGCAAGATCTGTTAATAAACAAGAAGATTAAAAATATAATTATTATTCGGGTGTTTATTTAATGAAGTGTCATATTCCTGATTTACATCAGCACAAATTGTAATCAATCTTAATTATATTATTATATCAAAAGTCAGGAGAAATTCATTTTTAGCATCAAACTTTCTTCCATAAAGAAAACCTAAATGATTTGATGTATTTTGGTTAAGGTGAGCCTATCTCTCATTCCAATTTTTTCTTTGTATACGGGCAAATGTCTTCAGAACATATAGTGAGGAAAAAGCCGAGAGAATATTGGCGTAAATTAGAAGCGAAACGTAATTAAGGGGTTCCACATAAATCAAGTCCTTGTAAGGAACCAAATGCTAGTCAATTTACACAAAGGCTAACTATACGAGGCATGTTACTAACAGCCGCACAAACAAAGATGCCATTACTTAATGCAAGGAAATGTGCTCTAGCCAACTACAGAATATTAATGAATTCATACATATTTTTCCAAATGTAATGCATTCTCCCACTCCCACCTACAACCAACAAGTCAGACTCCACGTGCCACCATCATCGATTAGCACCTACTTTGGAAATATGTAAGTCAGCAATTTACACCATAAGATGTAAAGATGACGTTTCGTGAACAATGGAAGAAGTAAGTTTTTATGATAGTGCTAATAGTGGGAAAGAGCTAATTGTGAAGAATGATATGATTAACACTTTCTCTAATAAAATTCATTACAAGGTGTGACCTACCACCCGCATGTTCACTTTTACTTTTATCACAGTCACTCATGAAGACAAATTCAATGTTAGTAGACAAGTTGAAATGGCTGCGGAGCCGAAAACACATTTTTGCACCTGTGAGTAAATTGCTTAGATTATTTGTGTTTCCTTACTTTTGTGAATGCTAATTTTTGTCCATGGAGTGCAAATTGTTAACAAACAAACACCACAACTCTGTCTAAGTGTTCATAGCACTTCATACACGGACACATTTATATTGATTGACCTAAAGTGCTGCCACATCTGTGAACATTTATGTAAAGTGGGTTGACATTCAGCAGCTTCGTCGAACATGAATGATATTATGTGAATCACGTACACATTCGGAACCCACTCCATTATAACGAAACACCTGCTCTTTTTTTTGTTGGAGCATCTTTTAAGGTTCATTTTTTGTATGCATATTTTTGGTTGAAATGTGATTAAAAAGGTACAAAACAAGTGTGGTAGTAAGTTAGTGGTGCGATAAAACAGTCTATTTTACTGCCCACATTCAAAATGTCTTTAATTTCAAATGTCAAGATTTTTCTCATATGAAATGTTGAGAGTGAATTTCCTAACTTTAAACTTTGAGCTTGTTAAGGAGAAATTATTATCTGTAATAGATACATTTGAACCAACATGCCTTCCACTTTTATATCGATGTTATTTGTAGATAAATAGTCTGCCATGTTGCTAGCATGGTGTAGGTCCGTGATTGCTGTATCGTTTCAAAAAATTTCAGTGTCTAAAAGTTATTCCACTAAATATGATTCCACCAAAATGATTTTACTGTTGTATAAAATTGCATTAATAGTCATAAAATAGTTTGGCTCAAGTTAGGATGAAATGCAGTTGCACACTCGGTTTTAGTGCAGTATGTTTAGTATGTTTTAAAGCAAATAATGATACTCTCATAAAATATATCAGTTTCATTTTTTAGGGAAAATGCAGGAATTTCAATGTACTTATTTTAGATTTAATTCTGCCAATCGTTGGAAGAACTTTATTTTACATGCACTGGATCACAGTCAAGCTCCAGTAGAAAGAAAAAAAGCCGTTCTGGTAGCTAAATATATATTTATAAGGCATATTCTATGCATAATGATTTCACAGAAGACAAGATTTCAAAGTTTTCCTTTTTATTGCCCTCTTTCTGAAATGAGATTTTTTTCTTGTAATTTTACTCGACTTTACTTGTAGGTTTTCTTTCTCATTACCTAAATCATTACTTCTGAGTTTCAACGGAAGGTTCTTGGAATCGTGCTATGGTGTTTAGAAAAGGAGTAGTTTAAAATGTGCTCTTAAAGCAAATATAGCTTTTAATGCTTGTTCACTTTCACTTTTTGTCTAAAAAATGATTGTACCAAGTACCATTGTGGTAGTATTGCAACAGCCTTTGTCATCATCAAACAATTTCATTGTCGCCTTTCCCGCTGTCTATTGAAGTTAGATAGAACATTGAATTCGCGAATCCTGCAAAGGAATTCATTTGCTCACTAAAATTGTGTAATTGAGTTTTTATCACCATTCATGAATGCAGCCTCCTCATTATATTCACAAAATGAAAAATGAAAGCTCAAAAGTCACACCGAAATGTGATACAACTTCTATAAAGTAGGCCTAAAGATACGTGTCATGTTACAGTTATTATCATATACGTATGTCAGTCTTTTTGTCCTTCACTAAAAATTGTTCATTTTAATGCTTTTGATTTTATTATATTCAATATTATTGCTCATACTTCCTCATGAAGTACCAAGTTTTCTATCCTGCAAGAATAGAATAACAAACGAGTAAAATGCCCAAATTGTGATATAAAAAAAGTTTTTAATGAGAAGACATCGGGTAAAATCGACTGGAGACATCCGGAAACCTATTTAGACGGCTCATATTAAGCAAAAACCCACCAAATGTACATAATAGCTATAAAGATGGCTGAAGTGTTTATGCATACATGTTATGCAGCTTTTGTCAAGTAATTTTTGTATGTAGTCTATTTCTGAAAAATTGATGCGACAGTTTGCGCGAGCACACTTAGACGGAATTAATATTTATGATATACCGCTCATTTATATTTTGTAGAGCCGTATAGCAGCACATTTATATTTGAGAATTCAGAACAATCACGGAGTACATGTTGTTGGAGAAATTTTCTAAACTTATTAAAAGTATGCACTAGGAACAAGTATAATGAGGATGCCTTTAATCCTGGATGCTTACTTTGAAGTCCACTACCACCAAGTATCATTCAATTTATTGATATTCGCGTGGGGGTAAGTTTTTTCAAGCAGTCTGCATTTGTCAAAATCTGATTTCTCATGATGCCCTTGAGCTTCAACAGTACATCTTCAAAAGAAGTGTTTCATAAAAGTAGTAATTTTAGTTTTACGTAAAATGTAGGAAGCCTAATTTGGTTCTTTAGAAAATACATACTCCAAGTCCAATATTGTATAAACATATTTAAAAGTTTTATTAGCACATACTATTCCAAATACAGAAATGACGTCATCCCAGATTTCAGCATCAGTTTAATAAGAAAATATTGGCAAGTGTCTATACTTTCTTATTAGATGATTTCTCAGGTTAATTTTGACATTTGATCATTTTGACATTTTCATGGATGAATCGCGCATAGGTATGTGATGTATGCGTGTAAAGGGTTTTACTTTGTTGACATCCATGCTACTGTTTGTCATATTCGTCATCAGCGTCATATTTAGCATATATGAAACTAAACTAATCGCAACATTAACGTTGGTTGAGTTGAAAATGCGATAAACAGAGTTCCATCCTCCAACCGAGAAAATCTATACATGCAAAAATGAAATCCGACGTAATAAACGGAAAACATTGCACTCGAAACACTATTTGAGTTACTCAACTACTTTACTTTGTTCGCAGGTTTGAAGAAGTTTAACGGAAGGTTGACTTGAAAGAAGTACATCGTTAAGAAAAAGAAAGTATCTGTTAACTGTGCTGTGTAGGCACAGGCAATTCATGCATGGTGCTGCAATTGTGCGAGGGAAAAGGAAGGAGAGATTTATGATCTGACAGCTTTCCGGAAAAGAAGCAAGGGTCGTTGAATGGGTCCTCATCCGGTGATTTCTCTACTCACGGTACAAGCACATGAGTGTTTTCGTTAAAAATATGGATGCTGGTGGTATGCCCTCATAATATCCTTGATTTCAGAGGTAGCATTTAGATAAGCCCGCGAAACGAACGTGGAATAAAAAGGCGGGTATATATTTGTGTCTATCGTTAATTCGCAATACTGTAATACCCATCAACCCATCTCCTTTGAAAAAAATTCGAAAAACTTGGGCAACAAGAAGGTATAGTATATACCATATTATAGATTCGCCCGCATTTTTTCAAACGTGAGACTGTTACCACTCCACTAGTCTGTAATAATGATGAGCATTGAACTCCTATGAAAAGTGGAAACTGAGGTGGGTGGATGTGAACGGGTAGATAATATTTGATTTTACTTTCTCTAGCGGAAATGTTGTTATATCCTGCTTATAATTATCGTTGGAATTGCAGAGAAACATAGTTTTCCGTCGCTGTTGAAAAGGCCAACTTCCCGATTCATATGTATGCAATTTCTTCTATTAGCATCAATATGGAATGGATGATGGCATATGAGGTGATATTGGAGATATAACGAATGTCTTATGCAAAAACATTTTTTAACATAATATTTGACAGAATTCTTGCAATTTCATCAATTTCTTGTCTTGTACTTTCATGATACGGTATTGGATATGGCATAATTATAGGATGTGTGCCTTTTTCTACCTATCAGTGTTCTTTTTTCTGAAGCATCCAGGTGTTTTCAGACATTGTAATTTGAAGCGCAGTTAGTTAGCACTAATACATAGTTTCAGTGTGTTGGAGTGAAAGTAAATGATGCTGTTAAATCAATTTGAAGTTGACACTATACCTATTTGAAGTAGGAACAGGTGGCAAAATACCGAAGAGCAAACGATTGGAACTGCAAAAAGCTGAGGGCTATTGGGGCAAACATTTATTTCAGAAACCTTTCAAAGCTGTTGCTTTCTGTGAAACCATGCGCTAAATTGGGAATAGCAAGAATGAGAGTGTGTGTGCGTATTTGTGAGAAATAGATGAAAAGAGAGTTTCTTTCAATCAGTATAAAGCATTTAAAAAGTTTTTTCTCCATTCTCTTATTCTCTGTAAGTTAAATTATAACAGTGACGGAATTCCGTTTTCCTTACCAGCCAACGCAAGATGCATGATGAAGAAGTTCATCCGACTTTTCCTTTGAGTTTTCCCCATCATCAGGGCGGCGAGTACTGCTGAATTACCAATCACTATGAAGAAGAGGAGAATTCCAAGGAATGTCAATGTTTCCACCTGGTAAATCAATTTTAAAAGAATGATAGATTTTTAGCAGATAGATAACATGATTTTGTGGATAATGCAATATTAAGCAGGAAAAATGCGGACATATTGACAAGACACATGTAATAAAAGAAAAACGTTTGATGTAAGATGAAAAATAAAAATATAAGGAAAGCTACTTCCTACGAAATATATACTTTATGGATTTAGGTTTTCCAATTTCATTACGCGTTAATCATTTCCCTGAGTTTTCATTCTTATAGTAGAGTTGAACTGATAAGGTCTCGTATACGGTCTATTACAATACACAACTTCATGATGTTTGAGTACATAAAGCAATTATTATCCTTCAGGTTTCTTGCTTAAACGTGACAAGCACATAGCATATAAGTAAGAACAAATGGATATGTGAATGCCATCAAATAAGCATAATATGTATACACATATATACAAGTCTAACGACTGTCTGTTCTACTCTGACAGCTCATTTGCTAACTCTTTAACAGTCTTCAGAGTAGCTAAGAGAAAGAGTATTATTAGGTATAAGAAATATTATGCTACAACGTACATCAACACCATCATCAGAAATCCAATATTATAAGCTGGTTTTCTCCTCTACCACTTCCACAATTGCTACATTAATTACTTCATATTTAACACTGTCATCGTGTCTGACTAGAAAATAGCGAGAAGTCGAAATAGAATGAGGTAGTAGAAGCAGAAGTAGTAGTTTCACAATGTACCCCTTGTTGTCTTTATCTTTTGGTTCCTTCCTCAAATGGCCCATTTACATCCTTTTCCTCTTCCCTTTTTCGTCAAGTTCCATTAATCACCTAAGACATAAAAGCTTTATATTCTCTCGCAACCATGAGTTTATATGCAGCTTTTTTGTAATGCAAAGACTAAAGATTGCATTTTGCCACACTCAACTAACTCCTGTTTCCTTATGCCAACGTGCCAACACCAAACCATCCACCACCAGCATGCCATCATCACTATCAACAGCATCCAAAAATGCAAGCGAGCAGTAGGAGAATCCTAACCGAACAGCTTGCTCACAATTACAAATGAAATGATAGTTTTACTTCGTTAAGCAAACATGAATTGGCTTGCTTTTTACTAAGTTGAGCGTTAAAGGGAAGAAGAATGGACTCTGGTTTAGTGTGGGAGCTGGATGAAAACGGAAACGTAGAACTCAGCAAGATTTCTCACGTCGTCTTACAAGAATAATTATGATACAATGCAGAGAAAATTGCCGTGTGGTTCGGCGAGAAAATGAATTTGCTATAAGATTTTATTAATTCCTTGCCTATTCATATGCAGGGAGACAGCGTGTGAGACAGAACTCTGTATTTAACGTTAAGGCTTGCGCTTTTATGATATACGAATTAGGATACGATTTCCAATTTTTCAAAGGTATAGCTGAACCCAGCATTGTAAAATAAACGAAAAGAATACGTCCTACATGCATGCTAAGTAAAAACGCGAGTGTGTCTACAGATTGCTTGACTTATGCAGAATTTCCAGATGGTTAAATGTTGCAAAGAGAAAGATAATATTGGACTTTTAAAGCTGAATATGAAAAGGCTTTTATAATTACCGCAATGAAATATATGCAAAGTCATGATGACTTTCATTTATATCATGCATTTTGAGAGAAAGTAAACCCATTTTCAAGGCTGCGCATAATTGCATAATTCAAGTTATACATGACCGAGGGCAGATTTCAATTGAATTTTAGGAACTGTCAAACAGTTACATTAAAAATACTAATGAGTACTTTAGATTCGAAATTTCAAGGATAGCAGAGAAAAATACACTATACAGATCCTTTTAATATCCACATTGGTATGGCACTAATAATGATTACCATATAGGAATTGGGAATAGATGATGATAAATTAGTGATGGAATGAAATGAGACGATAACTAAAAGCTGAAATCATCAGGGAAAAATTTCCTTACCATTAACTTCATAATGACGATTTATACTCTGTATGACAAAACGACAAAATGAAGCATTGAATTTTTGTGTCACCACACTAAAATGCTTATCTCATTATGAATCAATTCATAAAATACTAGTAGTTAGGTTGCTTGACTCTCCCTTTAATGAGGTTGATTGCTAATGACTTTTCGTGGAAATGCTACAAGCTAGAGGGGAAGTATCCAGAACAGCAGTGTTTTCACATTCTCAGAATAATAACAACAGGGTCAGAGCCAGAACCGGTGATAGTGATAAATGGGCCTTTGGAAATATCGAACAGATAAAACCATTTGGTCCTTTTTGCCAAACCGGCAGCAAGTACCTGCTTCATCCAATTAGTGTTTTTGACACATGTTTCTCCTTTTCATGACACGGGACGTGGGTGATTTCTGGCAAACATAATTCTTTATATAAACTCTAAGTATCACTCACTGATAAAAATTGTATGAATCGTGTAGACTTTTATTGATATCAGGATATAAAGTTAAGTATGTTTGATCGTTTACTACGATTTAGAGCGCTTGATATTTTATTTCTAGCTTTATACTTTTGAAATATATTTTTGACATGATTTAATTTCTGTCTATGCTGCTGTATTATTTTTAAGTTTTATAATTTGATAACTCCAAATAATTGTATTGGGGGTGTTTATATATAGGCTCAAACCCTGAGTCTTAGGAAGTCAGTATAGTACTAAAAAATGAAGCAACACAACCCCGATTTACCTTCACCAATACCAAGAAATTGCTTTTCCATGCATATGTATATTAGATTTGTTGGACAAAGCAACTTCACTTCTTTCTCCCACATCCTATAATAGCATAAAATAGAATTCGCACACTGTTGGATTCGTTAATGGACTTTTGTATCAAAAATGGTGTAAACTAGGTGCTACTCTGACTATAAAAATACCTAGTCATCTTTTAAACATTTCTAACAATGACGCACAACATTTGGGCACAGCGACGTTTGTGCATGGAGTTGTTGTGACAGTAGGATAGATATCCTTGATAGAGTGGGAGGAAAGAAAAGCGGAAGAGTAAAAGGAGGAAGAATAGTTTGATCCAGCTAATAAATTTCAATGGACATTTCATTTACATGCTGCATGACTGTGTACGAGAGAGACAAAAGCCTGGATCGTACTTCAATCCCTTCATATCACAGCATTGCCAGGTCCAAAAACGTTGTAAGTAATAGGAAGTGGAGTGGAGCAGATCATATTTTTTATCATGAATACTATTACATTATTATTTTTACTATTATTATTATCAGAGGGAAAGGGAAAAGAATGATGATACAAACCATTACGTAACTAACATGTTAGTTCATTTACAGTTAGATCACATATTATAAGCGAGTCGGGTTCAGTAAACTGTTCGGTGTGTGTGTTTTGACCCATATGTAAAGTAAGAGCTTGAAGAGAAGCAGAGAGGAAGAAAACATTACGCGACAAGCTAGTTTAAGTCAACTGACATAATGCCAACAGCATGGAAATGATAGTGAAAGTATATAGCTTCCATTATTTTTTCTCACTGCCAACTATACTATACCAGAATCGAAATTATTGTTAAACACACTTTCTCTTAATACGTGGCAGTAGTTGTTGCAGTTTACTAGTTCATAAGAAACCAAATGAAACCAAACCACCACCCTTCCTCCACCATTACTTCTAAAAGACAATTTGCCATTTTCTTCTATCTCTTTCCCCCATTTTATTTAATAGCCAAAAGAGCAGCAAACCATGTGTGCGAGCTAGAGCATATGGGTCCTTATTTGCCAATCTGCCCGTGAAAAATGTGTTTGAAACAAGAGAAACCATAAATTTCCAGTTGTTAAGCTCTCAATAGCTCCAGATTTGAATAAATATATGTTTCTGGTATGCCATCAGAACAACGAGAAAAAACTATACACCCGCATATAATTCGCCTGTCTAGCAGCGGTATTTTTATAAAATGAAAAGTCGCATGAGCAAACTACAAAATATTATCTACACCAAGATTTAAACATTAAAGCTATACAAATGAGAATCTGTATAGGATGTGAACCTCACATGCAAGATTTGGAAAAGATAATGAAATATAACTTATTACCCTAAAAAGTTATATAGAACCAGTAGCTTTGTCGCCTTCCATTAAGGAATCTCCATAAAATAACGATAGTCATTGTTCAAAAACCTCGTCTTTGCCTTTCTTTGCTTTCTGTGTTTGCATAAGGCATTAACTAGGAATCACTTCTTCTTACAGCAGCAGCATGAAAGTACCGAGAAACTAAAGAATGAGAAAAACTCTATCCTTTTTAGTCAGTAACTTCTTTTCATTCAATCTCAAATTGAAGTAGTATCACATCTCTCACACATCTTTCCTTCCCAATACACTTGAGAAGCTCCTTCTTCAAACTATACAGCAGTAAATTCTCAGAACTTGTGATGAGATGAGTACTAGAGCTGAGAAAAGCCCTTGATAGAAATGCATCTCCAAGATATGTAGTGTCAATTTCATAACAAGCCAAGATAACATTACCACTCAAGAGTATGCATTACGAGATAACATAGCAAATATCATTCACAACTTTATTAAGATGATGGAAGTAGAATATTTCGGCTTCATGGATTATTAACATTCTTTCGGATAGATTTCCGCCATCTAATTTTCCTGATGTAGATTTTTATCGTTTTCAAAGAAAAGCCGTTATCTAATAATAGAAAAAATGACTCCACTTCGTTTGAAGTCTCCCACTTCATTTTATTATCTTGTTTCATGTAAGTAGAAGAGAAATTATCCGTAAACTTTCCAGTTATATTTTCCATTAGAGATAAAAAAAAATCGCGAAAATTTATAGAAAATGGGCATTCTTTCTAAAATATGGGTATTACGGAGATAGGTATGTCGTGTTAATTCCAGTAAGTACTCGTTTCCTCTTTTCACTTTCATGATTCTCGACTTGTCCACACAGCAAAGGAGTGATAATGATCACCACCTCCAGCAAAGTACAATAAGCCCACATACCATATTATCGTGGGACGCTGTAAGTATAGATAAGCTATATTGCAAATACGGTAAAAGACATTGAAATGTGTTTGAATGTGTTTTTGTGTAGGGATTTGAGAATGGAAAACGTACAGCAAATTCGCAGAGGGACCATTCTTTCTTTCTCTTATCGAGACTTTCTGTTTCATTCGGAAAGGCGTAGTCACGGTTAGACTCACAAAGCTTTGGTCAAGTTTAAGCTGTTCTAAACCCAATATTGACACGGTGGTCAACGGAGCTAAAAAACTAACCACAGAAATTTCTGTTGTGTGTGCTTACTTTTGTACAAGAATGTGAAAGAATTATGTAGTTACAACTTTCTACACTTTGTAGACATATTTTTGAAAATATACTGGCTGTCACGCGTAAGATATTTTACAGAAAACGTTATAATATAAAGCTTACAGTACCTCCGGCGGCAATATGTCTATATTTAACTCTGTTTCATCATCTCCCTGCTTTCTCTTGTGATCATTGACTCTTGCCTTTTCAATTTCTCCATCTGGTAGACTTTTTTTCTTTTTTTTTTGATTGTCTCTTTGTGTTGCACGCTAGTTTTGTGCGGTGTTGTGTGCGTAGCAATACAAATAATAGAGACTAGAACATTTCTTTTGTATCCATTCTAGCATGACGTTGTGGGAGGGAAAAATTGAGAAAAAGAGCATCAAAAACCTTCTTTTTATTCTACATGTTCGGTTAAGTCGTTTTCGAATTTTATATGATCATAGATATATTTGAGCTATCTAAAGTTATACTTATAAAAAGTTAACAATTGGAGATAACAAAGATAACTTCATGTTCTTTTCCTCTTCAATAAGTTGTGTCTTCTTTCTTGCTGCGCATTTTCCTGCGCTGAGAGCATAGTCAAAGAAACCTTCAATTACATCACGTACCATTCAAGGGGAACTTTCAAATACAATCAATACAATGCAAGCTCTTATATCACTTTTTACCCAACGAGAGGAAAATTTAAGCGTGAAAATTACCGAGACACAACTTGTAAAGACCATTATCGACACTTGCGATGATTGCCAAGTGCAAGGTAACAGTAATTCAATCTAGAGGTGATGAAAATGTGCGTCAAAACTATCGATGTATACACAATACATGCATTTTAAACAACATTGGGTCAAGTTTATGCAGAAACTGTTAGTCCAGGTGATTTGATGTAATAAAAAACTAAAATGCTCTTCATCCTTTGCACGACAAGATCCGCCAGATTGCGCAAATTTTACATTTATTCCGCTTCTTGTGGCCTTCAAATATAGGTATACAAGGTTTAAATGTCAAAACAGACATCGTTCTCAGCTTTCCACTAACCCAACGTTAATATAATATAATGATCAAATTTTAAACAAGCTTCCCGTAATGCCTGATTTGGTGTAAATATAGTGTACATGGAAGAAGTATGTAGGTAAATGGTTTGAGGGAAACGGTTTGTATCATTCTCATCGGGGTGAAGCAAGTGGGAGGGATACGATGAACTGCCATTGATGGAATTGTACTAAAAAAAGTTTATACACGTGTGCCCGCCTATCTAATAAATCTCCAAATGTATGAATGTCATGGTAAGAAAATAGACAAAGACGGAAAAGCTTCAATCCAGGATAACAAAGGCTAAGGACGATTGCGACGAACAAACAACATCGTTACAAAGCAAAACAGACTACTTGCTGACTGACAAAACTGCTTTAGAACTGCGTTCTTCCGTACTGTTTATCTTTGGGTGAGCCAACTATATGCATCAATATTTCGACATCCTACAGTTACGTTACTGCAGTTTATAATAAATGTTTATAAATCATTAGAACCAGAAGTTGATTAAGACTCCATTAAGGACTTAAGATTATTGTTGAAGGATAATGCTGCTGTACCTATATGCATTGCAGATTTACAATTATTATGAATATGCACTGACGACAACTTAATTGTGAATAGTTTTCTTAGCAACTTTTCTCTGATTACCTTGATGTAGTGAAAATTTCAAAATGTTTTAAAATGCAAAAGTAATGAGTCATGTGCCGAGAGTCAGTCACATTCATCATCACCTAATTATAACCGTTTTTACGACTTCATTTTGTTTATTTTGCTGATACATTGATTGGTGACGTACAATACGGGTAATACGTCAATCTGCTAATAAGGACATGAGTCATTCAAATAGTGCTAACATTGACCATCCAAATTACTTTGAAATAGGTAACGTAAATATTTGGATAAAGTTGAATTAATTGACCAGGATTTTTGCTTTATTTGCTTATTTTGTACATCTACTTACGTCCAACCCCCAAAAATAAATGTGGATGAATGAAAGTCAAACAATGAATCGCGTCAAATATAAATTATGATGTAATGTATTCACTTGAGTGTAATTTTATCTTGTATTTAAAATCTTTATTTACTTTAGCTTAGTGCAATAGACTGCAACCATACCATGAATACCAGTCAACTATAGCTTCAGTTTAATTTACAATTAAATGAATTCCTGTATTTCATATAGAATTATTACCGATTAAAAAATTGTGTAAAACATATATTCTATCCCTAAACAGAATATCTACATTATTATGTTCAGTGTATGATATTCATTTTATTAGAAATCATTAGTTAGACAGGAAAAGTTCAAAATAGCATGTACTATCACTATCGTGCAATCTTACTTTCTGGATTGCTTTTGATTTTTTAAAACTTTTTTGTAATTTAAAGTTTAAAATGCCAGAAAGATACATATTTGAATGGCTATTTTTGGGGATTCCTTAGAAGTCTTCTCATTAGATGCTTGCTTTACAGAAAAGTTACTGTTTGTTGCATCATTATTTCTAGGAAATACAACAACTCCATAGACTATACCTTAATATGTACAGATACTTTGCTTCATGGCGTAAAAATAGCGTATTTTTGATAACGAATTCCACTATAGCATATGGCTATACAATTAATTTCACACGTACTTTCTCTTGAAGGATAGTAAACACTTCCTGTAAACATGTAAACATCAAAATATAGTTTATTCATAAAATTTCAACTAATTTGTAATGTTTTAAGTTACATAATTTAATTTGGTAATCAGTAATCGTAATAACTACTGCTTCAGAGATTATACGCGTAATTTTGAATAGACAAGCATCATTACTCGTAACACGATTGCATCATCAATATCCCATCTATGTACATTATCATGAATGACATCATCAAAAAAGTTGTGGAAATATAGACGATTTTTAATGAAGCTTCAAAGTTTATTGCCTATATCACCCTCTGCGCAATATTATTTTGATTTCTCCCTTTAGCCCATTCTACAAGGAAATTAGCCAGTTAACTTTTTCAAAGTTTGCACTTTTCTGGCAACTATTACAAAACTGATGGGATGAAGATGATATTACATGCCATGTAACTACACTATTAACGGCTGTGTTCCTATTCAAGTGAAACGTGACAAAAGTAGGAGAAAGTTTTTGAGTATTTAAGAGAAAGTCTTCTGAAAGCGATTTACGCTGTGTAATCACCAACGCTGTTGGCTATCTGTTTTTACTACTCAGTTTACCTCCATATGGGTTCTGAGAATACACAAACCGTGTCGTATCATCTTTGGGGCATGTAGAGTGAAAAACATTTTTTTCGAAATGAATAAGGCGCGTGTATGTGAACATTAGTAGTACTTTCATGCATTTGCACACTGTAGTCGACCTAATAATTCCTTTGTGTGTAATATAAGCTTCAACAGCAACAAATTATCAAACTCTGAGGACCCACTTTTCTGTCGAACTTTCACCGATTCCTTTAGTTTTATGGTAAAAGATGGTGAACATAACTTTACTTAGTTTATAAACGAGTACTAAATGTAATACCGATATTTTTCCTCGAGTACACTGTATTACGATCATACAAACAAACGCATAAAGATGACAGCAAATTATTTCTGGTATTATGTATAGGAACAGGCTCTAGCTCTAGATTAATAGGTACATATGCATGTACAATATTTATGCATTACTTCTTTCACTGTTTATAATGTTCTGCGTCTGCTACATTCTTTATAATGGCTGCATGGCCAGGGGAAATCCAGTCTCAAATGCAAAAGACAATATCTCCGGCATTTTCTTTCTTTCTTTCGTTTCAACTTTCTCTGAGTGCCAGAGCATTCCACGAACGTACGATAACTTTCAAGTTATGTATGCCATGCTAAAAGGTATTTATAGCTTCCAATTTTACTTTGTATCTAAGCTCCAAACAGAATCTAACATCTCCAAGTATTGATACCAAATAAACAATTCTTGTAAATTCCACACTACTACACACGCCGGACTTAAATAGAATGGAACAAGAACCGTCAAGTAGGTATATATTCAACGAAAAAGAAGTACCAATGAAAACACAGACAAGTTATGTGTTCAATAAACGAGAAGTGGCTGCATTTTATGGGTTTGCTAGAGGGTGCAATGCAACCACACTATCAAGAGAAAGCTGAAACATGGAGTCCGACGCGGTGATAACCATTTTTGCTGAATTGAATTTCCATAAATAAGAAGATACTTAATTTGAGAATGTTGATCTTACATAATTTTGCATTTGAAGCAAACAGTGAGAGAATTGACGTCCTACAAACAAAAAAACAAGCACAATGAAAAGATTCAGGAATGTGTTTTGACAAGAGTCAGACTAGAATAAGGTTAAAGTGGAAACAAAGCATAAAAGTAACGAGGAGAGCTAATTAAACTATTTTGTATATTTTAGTATTTCTGCTTCTGTACTAAAATTATCGTCTCTGAAATATAGGGTGCGTTATGTACATAAAAACAAACTGCAAGAGTAATTTGATTATTCTACTACTTTCAACTTTGATTGATGGAAAACGGCTATGATTGTTTGTTGCAGTAAAAAGGGTGCATTGTAAGATGCAAGATGTGATTTTGAATGAAAAGGAGAAAGCGTTCTTTTGTGGCAAAGGGTTCAAATCAATAATGGAAAGTTTCCTTTATATTCTTGAATTAATTAATCATTTGGCAATTATTCTGATTTCAAGTTCCTGGAGTGTAGACGTATTTTGTATTATCAAGAATTTCCTAAGAAAAATTCATATTTTTGGCACTGAAAAGAAGAAACCGTACTGATGATTTACTTCACTTTGTTACTTTCATACCCCTTTATGATTTCATTTCTCAGAGGCAACAAGAAGTTGTGAAAGGAAGGCACACTACTCTCTCAACTCTCCTCTACTACAATAAGTCAATATTAGTCAAACCACACTCCTGTACCCTTCTGAACTTTACATATTGCATTCGGATGTGTCAAAAGCTTAGAGAGAAGGCAATAAAAGGTTTGACTTATAGAACTGTGAGATGCTGAAATAAGTATATTTCCGGTGAAATCAATATTAATAATGTTATTAAAATGTTAAAAGATGCAATGAAGGCAAGTAATGGTATTCTTTGCGGGTTGCCACTTCCAAAACCCTTCTAAGTGTATCATAATATATTTCTTAGAATTAGCAAGAAGAATTAAATTAATCAAGAATGGCACGAGAAGGGTTTCTAAAATTGTGAAGAAAACTAGTATACTTGAATTAAATATCTCGTCATTTCGAGCGAGAAAATTTCTTGCTTTCAAGTTTTCGTTTTGGACCACCCTTTAATAACGATGCGATGAAAGCATCATCTCCTGCTAAGATTTCCTATTTACTAAAAAGAATCACGTCAGCACGCTGAGAATCACTACTTAAGTAGATTCTCCCTATCTATTTGCTACGCGCTGCAAACAATGTGGGACATGCTTTCAATCAACTACGTACCCATCTGCCGTATGTTTCAAATGTCCAATGATGCAGACAGCTTGGAAATAGCTCGGTGATGTTTTCTTTCAACGGAAGAGTGGTGAAAGAACGCGTTCAAGGCTCAAAAGAAGCTCAGAATTTCATTCACCTCCCATCTCCACAAAATCAGCACATTTTATGAACTCCGAGAGTAGTGAAATACCTACACTAACAGACAAGGGCGTACGGGAAGCATTTTATCTATTTAGAATATATCTAACTCGCTGGGATGCTGTGTATCTAGTTAATGGAAACCGACGTATTTTCATGAATAATAAAAATATTATGTCCGTTGTGCATGTTGATAACATCTGTATTAAAATATGAATCGCATGTTTTCTCGTTTCGTAAACTCATCGTTTCACAGATGGGCAGCACTTACAAAGTATTTTCAAAGTAAGTCAATCTTGCACTACACACAAACACATAATAAACTATAATATAGTTTGTAACCGGAAATATAAAACCTGTTAAAAACATCGTAAACATTCTCTAATACTTTTATTTATGAAAATCAACAGGGACATAACACAGATAGCAAAATCGTAGCCAATTTGTCAATGATCATGTTTTGTTGCTCCTGCATACCGCAGTGCTTGCAAAAAAAAACAATTTTCGTTGGTGTTCAAGAATAATATAAAAAGGAACTCTGCAAAAGATTTTCGCGTCTTATACTTATATTCGAATAAAATATTTATGTATATCGCCCTCATCACAGGCCCCTTGGGCACCTTAAATATGATCCAATTATTTATTTTCACATCAAGAAAATACTTTCATCTGGTTTTGAAATTTCTATAAAAGTAGAAAACGCAAAGACATGCATTCGTACATGAGCAGGTAGCAAGCAGGTCGGTCGGTTTCGGTTGAGTTCAAAAGAGCAAGTTGCGAAAGTAAACATTTAACAATTTGTCATTCGAACAAGTAGGAAATGAAAGAATAAGGTTTTCTTCATCGGTGTGGAGAAGACTGTAAATCATCTTGTGACTAAGGGATTCAATACACATAATCCTTTCCCACTCCACCGCTACTACCTACCCACATCTTCTTGGGAAACTTGTAAAAAATCAAATCTCGGATCGCAGAGAGCAGGCTTCGAAGCTCAATCATATAAAATCCTATTGCTTGTTTACTTTCTCTTTGTGCAAACCTATAGTTTTATATGTAGGTAGGTGGATGACATTATAGGCACGTATGCATGAGTGCTATTAGCCTCCACCTCTTGAAATCGGATTACGCGCTACACAAATATTTGGAAAGTTTGCAATTTTATGGGTAATCATCAGATTCGTTTTGTTCAATTTTCTGGTGACACTCAGCACTCCAAGATAAAGAGAGCTTTGAAAGGGTCTTATGCTGTTTTAGTCCTTGATGTAGCGCTTGCCAATACGGAATTGCACTTTCCTATAAATGTTGCTGCAATGCAATCCGTGAAGTTTGTACAATTTGTTTTCATTGTCAAGACTTATTGACTGTTCGAATTGTTTTCTCCTTGTTGGTAGAGTGAGTTATTTGGAACGCGTCGACGAAATACTTGCTGCAATAATGTCACAGTCATAGCTTCCTTTTAACTTGGTTATTTGCTACCAACAATTTCATAGTAAAACAAACAAAAACAAAGGAACGGCAAGTAGGGAAACATTAGTGACTAATGGAGAGACAGATGCAAGCAGAGAGAAGGTTTGTTAATGCACTGTATGTCGTATTCAGGAAGAGTGCATGGTCACTTGTACTGAAACTAGCAGCTCCTTACAAACCAAATTAACCGTATGGCAAATTAGAGCATAATAATACGTTTTCTCGAGTGAAAGTCATTTTGTTTACTGCTAGTTTTTTTGATAATTGTACCCAAGTAAAAGTTGTTGACTATAATTTTCTGTTGTGTTCTATTTTCATAAGGGTATTGTTATGTACGATCATACTACGTTCATGGTCACCCTTGAACCTTTTTGTCCGCCAGTTTTGTGAAAGCTACCTTTTTCTTGTTTTTCTCAAAATTAGACAATGAGATATTGTATCGTATGTTTTACACATAAAGTTGAGTATCGCAATGCAATGTTATGTAACACAAATTTAGTATAAAAAGAGCTATGAATCGGTCTATTCGGCAGTCAGTCATCCGACTGTCTCATGAAGGGAACGACTTCCAGCTAAGCCAGAATGCTCTCGTGTCCTCCAGAATAAATGCCCTTATGCCTTCTATGATCAGAAGCCCACTGACTACTGACTTTCTTGT